>VDFB02269872.1:0-24879 GCA_007258455.2 Sequoia sempervirens | reverse complement strand
AGATCTCCTCAAATGAGTCATTCATCTTGACATTTCCATTCTTGCCTCATATTCTTGCACATTAGAATAGGATTGCATCATGTTTCAGATTTATTAGTCTTAAACACACTTAAGGATAGGGTTCACGTGCTTATTCCAATATTTCCAAGGTGATCCCACAATATTGGTTTACAATTTTTAGCCAAACTGAACATTGAACTGATTTTTTTTAATTAAATCTTCACTTTCGGGCAACTATAGCGGCTAAACCGTGAGGAATTTGAAGATAATGCAAACTAGTGAGTTATGACATTTTGTCTTTAAAATCTAAATATATTTTTTTCAAAAAATTTGGAATTATATTATAGTTCTTTTTTTTTAAATCTTAGGCTTTGAAAACTATTTTTAACAATAAACACCATTTTTAAAGAGTGGCATTACTGGCCAACACATATTTTTTTCTATGAAGGATAAAATTCTTTTTATTTTTAATTTGGATTCACAACTATGATATCTAGTGCATTTAATTGGTTTCATAACATTTCATTGAATACTTTTTTCTTAATTATTTTTCAAAGTCAAACCAATTATAATTTAGACATGATTTATTGCTTACAACATAACATTTTCTTATGTATTGAAATTCAATTTTATTTTATTTTGTTGGATCAAGGACTTCAATATCTAGTGCATAGATATTTTTTCATTTTTTTGATAGTTTTCTATTTTTTCACATGTGAAGAATAAAGAACTTGATTTTCAGTGAAAAACCTACATTCACAAGAAATAAAAAATAAATATAATAATTAAATTAAATTTATTTAAAATTATAATTTTTGGGAAGATTACAATAAGGACTACATATTAACAAAAAATAAATTTTAAATGAACTTATTTGATCACCCAAAAGGTAAATCAAAAGTGGTTTCTCATCAGCATTTTGATAGGTGTAAAGGAGACTTTGTTAGATGTATGGTTTAAAACTAGTGGGGTTCTATCCAAGGGGATTTGATCTAATGTGGTTTGATCAAACCATATTTAATCAAAAGCCTTTAAATAGAACTTTTCAAGGCTTAAATCATTATATTTTCTAAAAATATGTGATTTTAGCAAAAACTAGGATCTCCCAGAAAGTGTAAACCACTATTGTGGGATCACCCTCCATCAAGGTTTAATTACCAAGATAGGGATTTGACCAAGGAAAAACCCCCATTATAAAATCAAGTTTATATTCCATTTTGTAGGTGTTTTCATAGATTTAGATTTTAAACTCAAGTGGGAAGGAAAGAGTAGGTGTTGAAGTGTGGAGAAAAACATTCAATTGTTGGAAAGGCAGAATGGGAATAATTTGCTACAAGCGGTGAATGAGTCCCACTATAGGTGTTTTCTAGATCTATTTGCAAATTTAGATACCCTTTTTCCTGAAACAGGCTTCTGTGTAGAATTCTAGATCTAAGACTGATTCACCCAGATTGGCGAATAAGTCCTAGTTGGTCAAAAAGTCAAAATTTCTAGGTTTTCAAAAGTTGCTTCAAGTCACTTCCAGGTTTCTAGGTGCGCACCATTCATTTCACTACTTTTATGTTCTATTTTGTTTTCATTTTTAGGTCATTTTACAGGTCATTATATTGAATTAGGGTTTTACATTTTATCTTACATCTCATTTATCTTTCCAAGTCTAAACTTTGTGGTGAAGCCCTCATTAGATGATACTCAACCCCTAGAGTAGCCCTTTTCGAAGACCTCTTCCTCTTTTGCATTGAGATCTCAAGTGTTTTTTCTTTTAGAGTGAAAGTTAGTGAAAATTGTCATTTCTAGGTCCTAAACCCTAGGAGAGGAAGCAAAACAATTTTCTAGCTTTCAGTACCATTTGAGGATACCAAGGGGTTAGGATATCAAGATCTTCCCCACTTGCACATCCCCCAAGGTAAAAGTGTTCTCTTTCACAAGATCATATGAAGAGACCAATTAATACCTTACAAGGATGATAGAATCACCATATATCCTCCTTGCCCACCCCTACCTCTACAAATTACCCAAACAAGTAAGAAATATAATCCATATAAGATCGAGGAATTGTCATATTTACACACTACAATACAAAATGAATAAAAATTGAAACAACTCCTCCATATAGGATTGATTTACTTGCCATCTATCAAAGAAAAATAAAAAAGGAAAGAGTACAAACATGAATTACTCTTCATTTTATAGAACTCTTGGAAATTTTAATTATGAGTGTCAAATATTACAATGATTGATCCATTAAAATGATGTTAATGATGTAATTAATTAAAATGTGTGCACTTTTCTCCTTGCCATGTGATAGTTGTAGGATCATAGTATACTCACTATTGCATATTTTATATTTATTATATTTCATTTTTATATTGAAAGGAGCCCATTATCATCACTCATGTCAGGTCACCCTTGTCCTACAATTAGTTGAGAAAGGAGTTAGATATCCTTGTCTTTATTTAAAATTTATTGTTATCCCTTTGGATATTTATCTGTCTTTTTCATATGATGAACAAGATTGGGATGCAAATGACCTTCTATAGGTCAAATCATATTTTCCATACTAGTCTTTTGTTTGTCTTCTTTTCATGTTCTTTGTGATTGCATGTTTGTAACATGATACCCCATACATTTCTTCTTGGTGTGTCGTTATATGTTTGTAAGCCTACTTTGGAGGGCCCTTGCAACTCCAGGGGTGCAAGGATACAAAGGAAGTGAATCTATTGTGACATTGTTCTATTTGTATCTACCTTCTATTTTTCATAACCATCTATCTTATGTTTTGTTTTTGGGAGTGATGGAAGTGTTCTAGACATTTAGGTCTCTTCCATGTTGAACCAAAAGATTCCCTTTGTTCTCTTTGTATGTGTCATTCTTCCTTTGTGCCCATTTTTTCATGAGTTATTCGAGTAATGATGATGGTTCTGAGCTCAATTATATTACTATAGCAACAACAAATGTTGACTTCAAATCCATAGATCCCATATGTGTTATCTTAGGATTGCATATGGGGGACAACCTCCTTTCATGATGTAGTTGTACTTGGTAACATGTTTTGCATAGGGATTTTTGAATAAATCTCTCATCTATTGGATTTTATTATCTTCTACTTTGAATTAATTGATCACAACATGGTGTTTAGCAATTCCTTTAAAGTGGGGACATACACATACTTTCTCATTTTTTGCTTCAAGGTGTTTTGTTCTTACTTTGAGTGATGTTTCTTCTTGGTGGTGCCATTGGGTTTGATGTACTTCAATATTGTGACCTTTTTGAGAATATGACATTCATCTTAGTGGTAATGTTATGGATTACATTCCCTAAGTTGTGATTCTTTTATCCTTTTCTATTCCTCTCTTGGAGACATTAGGCATGATGTTTCCTAAAGTGAGACCTTTCATGAACTAAGAAAATAATCCTTTGAGTATCCTATTGCATGTATCAAGGCCACCAAGCATAACAAAATTTCTTTCCAATGGAGCCTTTATTTTTTTATGGCCATGTGGCATAACACAACTTTCTTTCCAGTGGAGCCTTTTTCATGAGTTCCTAGCATAACACAATGTTCAAGCCTTGTAACTATTTTTATGGTGCCTTATCAAAGATATCAGGATGTATAAATTTGGTATGGTTAGTATAAGGGATCCTTTAGACCTAGCATGGCTTCCCATCAGACACCTTTTGGGGCTCACCTAGTGGACAACAAATTTCAATAACCCATGTGAATATATTTTATTTGCATAGTAGACAACGGGTTTCCGCTTGTAAATTTTTTTGGATAAATAGCTAAGGATTCATCCATACTTATTCAAAAAAATAGTTGAGGCTTGACCCATCCCCTATCTCTCTTATTTAATTTTGGCATTGTATGCTTGTGTATCTTGACTTGTTGCTACATATTTAACATAGGCATGTGTCCCTTTGTTCCTTCATTGGTTTTTCGTGAGATCTTAGATCTTGGGGGCTTGATCATCCTACTTGACCTTTGTTGTCTTATCTTTCCAATAGTTCTACAATTAGAGGTATCATGACTCTTTTTGAGTAATTTAGTGTAGGGATCATCCTCTCACTAAATGTAGTGTCCGAAAATGTACACCTTTAGGTCCCTTAATTAATTGGACTTATTTAAGCCTATAATTGGCCCAATTATTCCAATCCTAATTAATCTCAAATTTTGAAAGGGGAATCATTATTTAATTAATGCAATTATTTTGAACACCCTAAAATGAATAGTTCCTGGCAAGGACCCATTCACCCTTGGGTGAATGGGGCCCCTTTGTTTTCTAAATTAAAAATTTTATTATGTTTTTGGCATTCTTTTTATGATGCAAATACAAATTTCAAATGTCGGCTTGTAATGTTTAATTTTTGAGAAATTAGAAAATTGTCTATAAATGAAAGGGTTTTTTATCAATTCACATCCTAGATAACTTTTTGAGAGAATTGACAAGACCTAAGATTATTTTTAGAGGTGTTCAAGAGAATATTTCTTGATCTTTTTTTACAGCATTAAGATCTCAACCATCATGTCAAATTTATTTGCATCTATCAATTTTTTTTGGAGCTAACATTGTGATGTAGGTTTCAATCATTCAAGTCAAATTTCAAAGCATCAAGATAAGTTCATCAATCAATCCATTTCATAAAATATCAAGAACTTGAAGATATGTGTTAAGTTTCTATCGTTCAAGGGTCTCATTCTAGGTTTTGGTGAGTTGCAACATAGCAAGTGTTCATTTATCATTCCTTTCATGTTTCATTGTTTCATTTCAAGGTTTAATTACCAAAATAGGTTTTGACCAAGGAAATCCCCCATTCACCAAAAACAAAGAATTTTTCCCTCATGTGTTCTTCAAATGTTAGGTTGAGGAAAGATTGAATATCTATCAAAAGAGTAAAATTGCAAAAAAAAAAAGAGTTGTTAAGTTGTCAAAATTTTCATCAAGCTACAAAAAATCACTTTCAAAATTTAATTATGATGTTTTGACTATGAAACCCTTAAGGAATCAGGAGTGTATACCTTAGAGAAAAGGATTGTAAAAGAAAATTTTAAACCCATCTAACAAGACCCATTCTCCCTTGGGAAAATTATTCCCTAGTGGATACTCAACTGGGATTTTTTTTCACAAGTGCATAACATCACATCCTTCTTTGATCAATTGAAAATTTTTGGATTTTTTTAGATTAATGTTTAATTTATATGTTTCATGTGTTACATTGCATAATTTCATTCACTTGGTTTTTTTCATTCATCTTCCAAAAGTGCATTTCATGTTGATTTATTTGGTCTTAAGTCATAAGGACAACAACAAGATCTCCATCAATTTTGACTCGCCTAAGGGTTGAAAGTCAATCTTGCCCTAGGGGATCTCTTTTTCGTAATGAAATAAGAAAGGAAAGTGTAGGTGCATACCCCCATTTAAAATCCATCACCCACATTTTCCCCCATTTCATTACTAACATATAGTTGAATTTTTAGTTTAAATTATGAGATCTATTACTTATGGAGTGTTGTAAGCTATCTATACTTACAAGTTATATAAGTAACTTAGTTGTTGTTCATCTTGTAGACATGTAAAAATGACCTAACATTTATCACCGATCCTAAATGAAACTTTCTCATCATCGACATTGTTATCACTCCATTTCACATCAATTGCATCAAAAGCCCTAATTTCCTCTATTAATTCAATAATATTGCATTATTAAATTAATTCATTTTTTCAACATTTTTTACTAAATAAATAAATTTCAATTATTTAATAAAGTAATAATCTAACTTTATTCCTCCCGATTAATTAAATAAATATCAATTATTTAATTATGTGACTAATTTACCCTACTCCCCCAAATTAATTAAATTATTACCATTTAATCGTTTAATTAAATCACTTTCCCCTAAACATGAATAATTAAATAAATTATTCAAAACATCATCAAAAAGATCAAAACAAACAAATACAACTTTATTTGCAAAAGTAAAACATGATTTTCATGTTCAACTCAAAAAGATTAATTAATTAAATCAATTAATTAATAACCCTCACCCACTTTCATGTTTTAGAAAATTGCAATTCCCTGATTGCTCAATTATTCAATCACACTAAATGCTCAACATGATTTCTTCAATCTCATGGATTATTCAATTTATTTCCTCAATTCAACTAACCACTCAAATTGATTTCTTCAATCACACTAATTACGTAATAAAAATACATTGATTATTTCTATCTATTTCCTCTCAACATCTTTCAACTGTTAATCAAGATATTTTGTACTACATGATCATGATTATTCATTTCAAATCACAAAATCTATGGAACAACCTCATTTCTTCTCAAAAATGATTGGGGAATCAATATATTTTACACAATGAAGTAATGTTGAAATCATAATCAATCCTTTTGAGAAAGCTTTACACACGTCATCAATTAACACACATGCACAAATTTGAAGCTTTTGCTATGCACAAATGGAGGCTTCACATTGACATAAAAAATGATCCAACATTCTTGTGAATAAACTTCAACACAAATGGTAAAACTATAGTTTTTGGATTCATTTTATATTGTTTTGTTTCAATTTCTTTCTTGAAATCGTTTTTCTCATTGTTTCATTTCATGAGTAATGGTCATGAATCATGATCTTTTTTTTGAATTATATTATTTTTAATTCATTCATATTTGATCTTATTGCATCATCTGATTTCCCCCTTACACATTATGGCATGCCCGGTGGGAGCACAATCCTTGGAACTAACTATTTTATGAGTAAATTTTGACTAGTTGTAGGATCCAAATATGCAATTGAAAACTTTTCATGTAGAATCTATAGGAAATTCATGTGGTCGATCTTTCATTTCAGATGTGATCAACTATTTTCTAGCTGATTTCACCATTTTAACCACTTTTACCAAAATAACATGGGTACTCTTGCATTTTTAAGTCACTTTCACTTAAATAATAGAGGTCACTTCTAATTTTTTTAGCCCTAGTTGCTTCTAATAGGGTAGCTTTTGGTTAAAATTTCTCTTTTTCTCTATTTCTTTTTTATCCAAAATCTAAGAAGATGTTTTTCATTCTTCTAATGCTAATGAGTGCTTTTTAGTTATTTTTGTATTTTCTAACTTCATTTGTTTAGCTCTTGTAGGATCTGGAACACATTACATGAAAGAAAACTAACACATTTTATTTAAGAGGAGGTTGGAATCACCGAAAAAGTAACCCTTCTACTTTTTCTAACTTGTTTAGGGCCTCATGATTTTGGCTTAATGTTTCCTTGACTTAATGTTGTAATATGGATAACACATTCAAATTACTTGTTGGTCCCTTGTGAATTAATGAAATTTTAATGGTGCCTTAAAAAAGTGTTGTGAAGTGTTGTAAGACACTTTTATAGGGTTTTATAAAATAACTAAGCATAATAAACATAATCAACCTTAATATTGCCTTACTTGGAGTGTTGTAAGGTTTTATAACATACTTTCACATTCCTCTAGGTTTTTCATTAATAATTGGGCTTTCTTATGCTTTAATTGTGCCTATTTGACATCCACAAGCCTCATTTATTAGATCATTTTGAGGATAATCCTAACACTAATCAGTGACCAATTATAATTCAACTGTCGCTGGCTTGTGTGGCCTAGATTTATTGTTTGGGACTCATTCACCACCTTGGGCGAATGGGTCCCACATGGATCTTTTTTCCCTAAATCAAGTTTTACACCTTTCTAAGAACTTTTTAAAATATTCCCAAAATTTAGACCTAGGTGGATTGATTTTCCACCTTGGTGAATGATTCCCATGTGGCCCAAATTAAAATATCATTCAAATTTATAGTAGTTTTTTATTCTCCTAGATTTGATGTTGGCTTGTAGTGTTGTAATTTTGGGAATTCTTGCATAATTGAGTATAAATACAAGGTTCTTACACTCTTATTCAACACCTATCAATGAATAGAGTTCACAAGAGCATTTGATCATTCACAAGAGTATTCAAAGGAATTCATGGGTAGATCACCAAGCATTTTATAGAATTCTTCAACCATCAATCATCATATAAAGAATACCATATGTCATGTTTTTTATTGTGCTAACAATTGTGATGTAGAGTTCATGATCCAAGCAAGCATTACATTCAAGATCTATCTCTTTCAAGCTATAATCAATAACCACATCCATTGTAGCCATTTCAAGCATACTTGCAACACATTATTGCTAGGGTTTGGTAAGTTGCAACATAGTTATTTGTTCATTCATCATTCTCCATTCATATTTGCTTTCATTTTAAGGTTTAATTACAAGAAGGGGTTTGACCAAGGAAAATCCCTATTCCCTAACCACCACAACATTTTTTTGTCTTCTTTTGTGTGATTTGCAGAGCTAGGTTGCAACTTTGTGAACAAGCAAAGTTGGAGAAAAGTTGTCAAATCCCTAATGTTGTCAAAGTTTTCATCAAGCCTTGGAGAATCTTGGAGAAGACCTATAGGTGAAAATTTGTAGTTTCAAATCTAGAAACTAGTCAAAAAGAGTAGAGAAGACCAAGAGGAAAAAAATCATATTCAAAAATTCCAAAAAGAAGAAGTTGAATGATTCCCATTGTATAGGCCTGACATAGATTTTTACATATTTGAATACCCTTTTGGATAAAACCTGCTCCAATACATTTTCCCAAATATTGGACTAATTCTCCAAGATTGTAAAATGAGTCCTAGTCAACTATGACAAAATATTTTCTAGAATTCGAGACATCCATTCTACCTTCTTCAGTCTTGCAAGTGTACGCTTTCTATCTCATAACTTTTTTTTATATTTTGTTATTCTTTATAGGTCATTTAGGTTTTGTAATTTCATCTTGCATTTCATTATCTTTTCCAAGTCTAAACATGGTGGTGAACCCCTCATTAAATCATCTTTAACCGCTAGAACAACTATATTACAAGATTTCTGTCTCCTTTGCATTGAGATCTCTAGGATTATCCTTGAGTGGAACCTCTTTGAAAGTGGTTCTGAATACATTAATCAATCACTCAATCATTATTCCACCTTTTTAATAGGTTCCATTTTGGTGAACCCACATTTAGGACATTATAATTCTTATTTCGAGTGCATTCACATCCTAGATTCATATTCCATTAGCATTGCATTAAGGTTTGCATTGGTTAATTTGCATAAGTGAAAAGATCATTTACCTTGCATTATTTAATTTAATTTCATTTAAAATTAATCAAATTCTATATTTTCACCCCATACATAGCTTAGTAAACATAAAAAGCATAAAATTCAATTCAAGATTTCTGATTTAAAAAAAAAAAATCAACACTAGGATGCATTCGCCACCCTAGGAGAATTAGTCCCTTTGCACATTTTTCATTGCATTTTTTGGCATTTAAATATCCTTTTTTGAGTCTTTGTTAGCTACTTTTTCTTTTCCGCTTCACTTTCTAGAATTTCAACTATAAGTATTTCATTTTTCTTAGCTTACATTGCATTTGCATTCACCCTACATTTAGTGGCTTTTGTATGAGAGTTTTGTGTCCTATTGCTAATACCATAATGATAATAATTTTGAGTCATGTCATCTTGCAATAGCACAATAATTTTGGATCTTGGGTTGTCTATATCTTCGACTCCTAATATTGACACTAGTACACTAAGCATGCACAACATATTTAACAACTCTTTGCCTTCAAGTAGTGTGATGCAAGTTGAAATAAGAAATGATAGTATCCCACAAGAAAAAATCATTCAAATTCATTAGGATTGAACAAACCTACTACAAATAATCCTTGAAAAAATTTCAACTACTGCAATTCTTACCATAGAAAACATTCACCACTTGCTTGAAAGTGAAGATGACCTTGACCTTGTGAAAAACATAGTGAAAATCATTGGAAAACATCTTCCCTCAACCACTGGTTGTCCTTTTCCCACAAGAAATGTTACAAGTCAAGGAGGAACTCAAATTCCTCCTCCCACAACAATAGGCTGAATACCTACCTATAACAATCCTCAAGTCACAACAATAATGAAACAAGTAATTAATGTGAATCCTTCCCTGGGTATCCCTGCTAGCATCTCTAGTTCCTATGTGGCATCACAAGTTATATCTACTACCTTACCACCTATAAGCATTCCATTCATGTGTCCTACAAATACATACACTCCATCACCACTTTCACTTCCATCTCATAACACAAGCAATGACCCTCTCACAACGCAACTTTTCAAAACCATGTCATCCCTTCAAAAGAAAATTTCCACCATCAACTAAAATTGAAATGGTCCACCTACATTTTATGTCAAAAGCAGTACATTTTTGATATTGTGAACATCGATGCCACAAGGTGTAGAGGTGACTAGATTATAGAAATATGGAGGGAAGAAATATCCTTCTAATCATGTTAATTCCCACACTACCTTATGTAGTGACTTTTCACTTGATGATAAACTTTTGGAGAAACTTTTTTCCTAGGTCCTTGAAAGATACTACCTTGGAATGGTTCTCTCCTTTACCAAACAACTCAATTCATTCATTCAATGAAATTGTTGAAGCATTTTTAAACCATTTCCAAGTGCACATGACTCCCAAGATGACATTGGGCGATTTGATGCAATGCAAGCAAAAGGAAGAAGATAAGAAAACTGATTTTATTTCGCACTATCAATCACTTTATTCCCAAATCAATGTAAAGGTCCTTGACCCACATCTTCAAAATATGTTCATAGAAAATTTGTAAATTAAGATTCAAGAAAAGCTTACCATGATTAAATTCTCATCCTTCATGCACTTGTGTACTTCCCTCTGTGATTGTCCACTTCTAACCAAATCGAGAGATTTGAGTGTGCAAACCAAAAAAAATTGTAAACTTTTTGAAAAGAAATAAAGGGTTTCTTCAATTTAACCCCCCTCAAAAAACAACTCAAAATGTCAATAATCAAGTAGTTGCTATCAAAGCCATGGTCCCCTTTAATTATGGGGAACCCCAAAGACAATTCACTCCCCTATGCAACACCCTTCATAATACCATGACCCAACTTCTAGAACAACAAATGATTACATTACCTCTCGTTAGAACACCCAACCCTAATAAGCCTTTACCTCTGACCTTTAAACAAATTCTTATTGCCACTATCACTGAAAAAATGGAAATGACATGGAACATTGCAAGCAACTTAAACATCTTGTGCAAGATCTCGTTGATTTTTTCCATCTATTAACTGGAGGTGTTAATGATCAAGGAAATAAGTCTGTTGGCCCTCCTAAACAAAATTTGCAAATTTTTACCAACCCAATTCCTAAACATAATATTTAGTTTTTCAAATCCAACAAAACTGCAAAGAATGATGTGATGAATGTTGGCATAGATGATCAAAAAAATTATTCAATCATAATAATGCTATCAATGTCAATCCTATAGATGAAACGGTAGTGGTGATAGATGTCATCTCTTGTAGGGGTTGAACTATGAGTCCTCTTGACATTGTTTTCTCCTCCAATGATATACTTAAACATTTTCTTGATGGTCCTCTCTTCATATGCGGTCATATCTATGACAAGCCCACTAATGGGGTACTAGTAGATCCCACCTGTGGACATAATATGATCACCAAGGAGTTTTTACTTTTGCATGAAATCTATCAAAATGAATATGATAAACTAAAAGCATGGATAAAGACAAACAATGGTTTCACTTTCCCTATGATGGGATCGATCACCTTACAATTGCAAATAAGACCAAAAATATTAAATGTCACATTCTCCATCATCTTACAATTAGACCAATTTCGTGTGAAGCTAGGCCACCCATGGCTTTGCTCCGTGAAAGTCATCCCTTCAATTGTGCATAAATGCTTAAAGCTTTCCTTTGAAAATGAAGTATTCATGTTCACCATAGCGGCTTTAACCCTTTGTCATCTAAAGGAAACTTTTCCTTGGATTCCTTTTGGCCTAAACCCATGGAACCTATAAAGCCATGAGAAGACTTATTTTTCCTATCCTGCCAAAAATTCAAAGCAATGAAGACAAGCGAACTATCTCTCTGAAACGTGTCCCCATCCACCACCACAACCCCCATCCTTGACGAAACCATGATTGAGCCTAGACAAATGTAAAACAACCAAGACCAACCCAAAAAAAAAAAAAAATCACCTACATCCAACAAATTCCCAAGAGATCATGAAACCAACCCTATCACACCTCCTAGAATTAAACAAGTTTACAAAGTTAAAGAGAAGGAAGAAAAACCTCCTATGGTTCCTTCAGTTCCTCCCCTTAGGGATGAAAATAAACATATGGTTGATCAACCTGCTCATACAAAAATGCAGCTTAAAAATAGAACCAAATAAACAAGGGTGCTAGAGAGCGTAAGCATATATATTGTGCCCTTTCTCATAGGTCACATGAAGAATTAAACAAATAAAATCAAGATCCAAACTTGACTAAAGAAATGCATGATGATTCTACCCCTACCTTGAAAAAAAATAATCCAATACAACAACCACAACAAGAGTTGAGCTCTTCCATGGATATTATCATTCATCCTCCTATTGAGGATAATTTGGATGATGATGATGAGACCATTAAAATCGATGAAGAAGTGCATAATTAATTGAATACATTGTTTTCCTCCTCAATGAGCTTAAACAACAAATTTCCTACAAAAAGTGATGAGGCTGGTACTTCTCCTAGTTCAAAATTTTCTCTTATCCCTTGGCTAGTTTCCCACCTTTTGTATACAATGAACATGATTGGGAGGTGGATGAATTGCTCATAGGTTGACTCAAATTTTCCTTACTAGTCTTTTGCATTATTTATTTTTCATTTTCTTTTGTGTGACTGCATATGTGTAATGTGATTGCTTGTGATGTTCTATTTGATTTATTCTCTCTTTGTGACATTCTTTTATTTGTACTTTCATTCTTCTCTATGTCATGTATCTCTTTCTCTTTTTTAGCTTTAAATATTTATTTCATTTTCCTTCTCCTTTTGGGGATGATGCAAGGCATTGAAAAACTCTATGTCTCTTCCATGCAGACTCAAAAGGATTTTTCTTTTCTCTTGCCTTTTTGTTTATGTTCTTCATTTGTCTTGTGTTTTCCTTTTAAGGATGACGCAAGGTGTCTTGGCACCCTATGTCCCTTCCATGTTGACCCAAAAGGATTTTTTTTTTTTTTTTTATCTCTTTGTGTTATTCTTCCAGTTCTATGCATATTTAGGGGATGATGATAGTTTTGAGGTCTCTAAAAATAATGTAGCAAAGAACATATTAACCCCAAATCCATAGATCCCTTATGTGTTTGGTGTTTTCATTTTGGGGGAAACCCCTCTCTTTTTTCTTCTCTTTCATGAAGTATCTTTACTTGGAAACATATGACATGGCGTAGGGATTTCCTAGTTAGCTCTCATGTCTTCCTTCTTTTGCATTTTTTTCATTTTCTACTTTAAAGTAAGTGCTCACAATATGGTGTTTTAACAATTTCTTTAAAATGGGCGCATATGTTTACATTAAATTCTTTTGTAATTTCCTTATTCTTAGTTCATGGTGTAGTTTTCTTACTTAATATGATGTGTTTGTCACTTTTTGGATGACATTGGTTGTGATGTCCTTCAAGAGTGTGATCTCTCTTATCATATTACATTCCTCTTAGTGGCTTCATGTGACACACTACATCCCCTAAGTTGTGAATCTTCTATTCTTTGATTGATCCTCTCTTGGAGAAATTATGCACAATATTCCCTAAGTTAAAGACCTCACATGAACTAAGAAAAAATCATTTAACCATTTCCTATTTTTTTCATTTTGCATTTGTTGTTGTATGGCAACCTTGCATAACAAAGCTTGCATGCCTATGGAGCAATATTGTTTGTTCATGAGCTCCAAGAATATGATTTTTTTCTTATCTCATGAAGCTTGGAAATAATTTTTTTGGTGTCTTATTAAAGTTATCAAGAGGTATAACTTTGGTATGGTTTCCCAAAAATCTAAGTTGTGGATGCCTGCGTAGCACAAGGATGTCTGTATGGTGTGCTAGCATCCTGGCAATTTTCAAAGTTTGAAACAAGGAATCTAGAATCCTGACTCTTTTGACACATGTCCTAGTAGTTGGGTTTTGGATGTAACAACTCTTTTCCACCCTTGCATGCATTAAAACCCCCTTTCTTTCTCTCGTTTTGGGTTAGAATTCATTCATTTAAGCTCTTATGTTACTTGCTCCAGTCTTGGTTTCTCTTCATCCTTGATAGTAGCACTCTCACAAGAAAATCCATACTAGACCGAGGTCCCTTCAATAGAAATAGCTCTCAAGAAAGAACTCAACATTGTGTCCATGTGCTCTGGAGAGGGTCTATACCCTTGGATAATGATCTCTCTCTCTCTCTCTCTCTCTCTCTCTCTCTCTCTCTCTCTCTCTCTCTCTCTCTCTCTCTCTTTCCTTAATTTTTCATTTACTATCTCATGGTGAGGGTTCTACTCGTGAGTGAGTTTTTCTTTCACCACATGCTTTGTACTTACACTTATTTCCAAATTGGTTGTTCATGGAGGTGGAAACACCAAAATGGTGGTCTAAATGAGGCAGTCCCCTATAAAGCCCGAACCTTTTCCCCTTGTTCTTCTTTATGCAGGTGTAAAATGGAGCTTGGACTGAAGTGTTGAGTGTCCAATAAGAGATAATCTCTCTCCAAGTCCCCTTGTATTTATTACTAGCCTTCGACTTTCTATTCATTTATTTCACTCAGAACATTCAAAATGCAAGCTTAGAAGTGGAACCTGGTTCTTTTTGCTTGAGCTCCTAAGCCATATGTTGCTTAGGACACTAGCACACCTTTTAGATAACAATGCACCATCCTAGCATCCTAAAATTGTGTTGCTATCTTTTGGCAGAGAGATTGCTCATCTGAGGCAAGAATCTCAAGGTTTCACTCTCTCAAGATCTAATATAACTTTCTCTAAAACACAACTTGGAGTATACTTCCCTATATTTTCATTAACTTGCTTATGCTAAGGTGTATAAGGGTAGTTCATTCCCTAATGATAGCTAGAGAATAAAGAGACCCATGTGCAACAAATCCCTGGGTGAAAGCACAAACTTGTGTCACAGTTTTGGCCAACTAAATTATTTCGGGCGACTTAAGTTCGGCCGACCAGTTTTTGGCCGATAAGGTTTCGGCCGAATCAACGGGGCAGCCACATGGCGCCTACGTGGCTTCAAGTTATCGGTCGAGTCACTTTCGGCCAAAACCCTATCAGCCGAAACGATTCGACACGGCGCACATCTGGAAAGACCTGATCGGTCGAGTATGTTTCGGCCGAAACATTATCGATCGGAACTTTATCGACCGAAAATGCCTAATAAAATATTGAAAAAAAAAACCAAGCCCACTATTGCAGCGCTCGGGCGAAAGTGTTGAGGACGAGAGATTGTCGGCCGATCGCTAGCAACAGGGACGACAATTTAACAGGTTCCATTTGTGGCATTGACATGAATGTTTGATTTCTCATCTCGTTTTTGTCTATTGTGAGAAATTTGGGATATATCATTTGTTAGGGTTTGATTGAAATGGAAAAATTAGGTCATGGCCATGATGGTTGAGACAGCTATGGCCATGATGCTCAATGAAATTTCTTCCTCTAGGCAGTGAAAATTAACATACCCTTCTTTACAAGCTTTAATTTGTGATTGGGCATGCTTTTGAGATAAGTTTAGCATTTTATTTAGGAGGTATTGGAAAACAAATGGAAGAGACCTTATGCAAAGAAAGATGGTTGGGCATGCTTACAAGACTTTTCAATTTTTGATTGTAGTGATCATTACAAATGTATATTATGGGTATCTTGCTCATTTTGATGTTGTATATAAGATCTGTTACTCCTCCCCTATCTCCTCCAAACATGTCATAATTTAAACAAATTTCTCACATCTTGAACTGTTGAGTGGCCAAAATTCAAATCCTTTGATCATTATTGATGTGAGAAGCTTTAGATTGGGTTCAATAATCCCGACTCAAAGATGATGACATTGAAGATATAAAAGCAGAGAGTTTGAAATACTATTCTGGTCTTTTTGTAGAGTAGTATAATATAACTTGGCAATTGATAAAGTACACTTTCTATACTTTGTAGATATGCCCAAAAAATTTTGTACTTGAAACGCCTTACATTTGTGCTTTGATGAATGTTTATCAACAAATCTAAGGCCTATGTCAATTGTACTTCCCAGAGTTGCAAAATTTTGGTTTTGGTATATTAGCTATAACATCATGAAAAAACCCTTTTCTCGATTTGCATATTTAGGACTATCGCACAATTTATTAAAATTTTCATTTAGGCTATGCATTTTACATTCTGCCACTTCTCTATGAAGTTTGGCAATGTCAAGCAAGTCTTCTCAGTAGTCAACACACATCTATGTGAACAATGTCTTGCCACAGCTTGGGACTGCGCACAGAAATAAGCCAAACATATTTTTCTATTTCATATGTATTCAAAGCTTACAATATTTCATTTTGGGTTTGATTGAAATGGAAAAATCAGGTCATGGCCATGATGGTTGAGATAGCTATGGCCATGATGCTCAATGAAATTTCTTCCTCTAGGCAGTGAAACTTAACATACCCTTCTTTACAAGCTTTAATTTGTGATTGGGCATGCTTTTGAGATAAGTTTAGCATTTTATTTAGGAGGTATTGGAAAACAAATGGAAGAGACCTTATGCAAAGAATGATGGTTGGGAATTTGTTTCATTTGTTTCATTTGTTCCATTTACATGTTGATAGGACATACTTATGTCCTTTGTATATCATGTCTCCTCTCTCCTGTAGGGGTGTCCTTTGTATATCCAATTCAGTCATACAACAAAAAAAATCATTAGAATGGGATACTGATCTACTTTCCTCCATTGATTTATCAAGCTCTGAAACTTTTCATTCTTGTTATTTTTTTATTTAGAAGATCACAAAGATATTGATCTAGTTTTGGTGTTGGAGTTTTGTTTCTGTGACTATAGTGACTCGAAAAATCATCAGCACATAACCCCTCTCTCTAACGGATGCCACCCATTTGAGTTAATCTGCATAGCTCATACATGGAAGGAATTGAAATGGTATTTGTGGCAGCATAAATCATGTGTGATAATTTCTCTGTATATGCTAAAAGAAGATGGATGTTGTTGCTTTCAACCTTTTGCAGTATTCAAATGTTCGAATGCTCCTTCTATTTTCATAGAACTCGATGATCTTTGTTGAGCACTGAATCATTCTGAAATGCTTCCATCTCTTTCCTTTCTATCAAGATATTTATAACATATATAACAATACTTCCTTGTTGTTATGCCTTTTCATTACCACTGCATTCTCAACCCAGCACACATTGTCAGAGTGTTAACTTCTATTTTTTCAGATTGATTCAAAGTTATATTTTCCATCTATTGACCATTAATGAGAGTTCCAAAAGACTCTCAAATTAAAATCCTGAGTATATAGATGTTTGTTGAAATTGTATAATAAGAACCACGGTTTTCAATAAAATTGAATTGGAAAATTCTCCCGCATATGACCACATGATCGACCACAGGATAGAAAACAAAAACAGAATAGAACAGAGTAGATAGGAAACAGAAATGAAGTGCAAAAAAATTAAACACAGAAATAAGCCAAACAGATTTTTATATTTCATATGTATTCAAAGCTTACAATATTTCATTTTGGGTTTGATTGAAATGGAAAAATCAGGTCATGGCCATGATGGTTGAGATAGCTATGGCCATGATGCTCAATGAAATTTCTTCCTCTAGGTAGTGAAACTTAACATACCCTTCTTTACAAGCTTTAATTTGTGATTGGGCATGCTTTTGAGATAAGTTTAGCATTTTATTTAGGAGGTATTGGAAAACAAATGGAAGAGACCTTATGCAAAGAAAGATGGTTGAGCATTCTTTAGATTCACAATGCATTCCTTTTAGACTCACTTGTGGTAATGGATTTTTCATCAAAATACAATATATATATTTGCTTATAGAAATCATTTCTTTTCCATTGATAGTGTTATGCATTCAATTACTCCTATGTTTCATTTGTTTCATTTACATGTTGATAGGACATACTTATGTCCTTTGTTTATCATGTCTCCTCTCTCCTGTAGGGGTTTCCTTCATACTTTTATATTATATCAAATTTCAAAGGTAACACCTGTAAAAGATCTGTTAACAGTGTTAACACTGATCTGTGTTCTAAATATAATATTCTCAAAAATGAGTTGGTTTGGAAATATAGCTTCTAGAATTAACTCTATTTCTAGACCTACCCCTCTTTCTAAGTCTTAATCTTAATCATTGTCAAAATCTTAATCACCTGTAAAAGATTTGTTAACAGTGTTAACACTGATCTGTGTTTTAAATATAATTTTCTAAAAAATGAGTGGGTTTGGAAATATAGCTTCTAGAATTAACTCTATTTCTCCCCCTGCCCCTCTTTCTAAGTCTATTTCTGCAATCTAATTTGAAATATCGATACAAAAAACATACACAGTTTAATTTCAGAAGCTACATTTCTAATACTACAATGAATGTGAAAAGCTAATGCCAACTATTTGTTGGATTTGAGTTTTGACCAATGTGGTTACAAAGTATGGATTTGACATCTTTCAAAGTTAAATCCAGAAAACTATGTTACAATTTAAAACTAGCATGAAAACTATCTTACAGAGGGACAGCCATTCCCATAGCATGTTTATTAGATTTTGATAAAAAGTTATATATTGAAGAAAAACTATCTTGAGAAGGAACATTCTTTTACCCCTTGAGGTACATGGGAATATTTGATCAAGAAGGGAAATATTAGTGAAATATTAGTGAGTTCTTTTGATCACTCAAATCCTTCAAAATTGAGAGGAACACTTAAATAAGGGAGAACAATTTAGAAGGACTTTTGTTCCATGGATAAGGTTCAATGTTTCTTAAAGCATTTCAGTCTCAAACCACTTTGATTCAATTGACTTCCTTTGGTCCATGGGTTGTACACCTTAGATATGTTGCTTTCCAATACCTCCTATACTTGTAAATGAATTTTAAATCTACATTCCATATGAACTAATCTCTTAAATAAAATGATAAACTTATCTCCCAAATAAAGCACCTTTGATAAGTTATGTACATGCACATATATGTGTATGTGTGTATGCATGTAGATGTATTATATATACATATGTGTACATGTGTGTATGTATACATATGTATATATAATACAAATCTACATGCATATGCACATACACATATATGTGCATGTACATATACATACATGTACATATATGTGTATGTGCGTATGCATGTAGATGTATTATATATACATGTGTACATGTGTGTATGTATACATATGTATATATAATACAGATCTACATGCATATGCACATACACATATATGTGCATGTACATATACATACATGTACATATATGTGTATGTGTGTATGCATGTAGATGTATTATATATACATGTGTACATGTGTGTATGTATACATATGTACGTATTACGCATGCATATATGCGTATGTGTGTGTGTGTATATGCGCAATACGTACGTACGCACGCAATACGTGCGTACGTACGTAGAGCCGTATTGCATATCATTATTACGTATTGCATTTTCGCATACATACGCACATATTACATGCATGCGCGCGCGATACGCATCGCATATTACGCATATGACATAATGATACGCACACGCATTATTACGCAGATGCGCATGTACGCACACGTATCATATATATGCACATTACGTATTGCGCTTACGCACGTACACGCATCATACATATTGGCCATGCGTATGCATGCATGTACGCATTACGCCATTATTACGCATGCGCATGTACGCATGCATGCACTCGAGGCATTACGCACACATTGACCATCATTACATGCACGCACACGCCACACATACACATACATATATAATACATGTACATACATACACACATACACATATATCATGTGCATGTACATACATATATATATGTATATACATACATACATACATACATACACACACACATACATATACATACATACACACATACACTATTAAATTAAGTTAGATATACATACATACATACACACATACGTATACATACATACACACATACACTATTAAATTAAATTTTAACTTTATTACTTTAATATGTTTTAAGTTAGATCGAAAAATTAAGGAAATGTTAACCTTTTTATAATTTCTAGTGTTTGATTTAAAAAATAATTGATTACAAAGAAAGGCTAGATCATATATGACCAATTGTAATGAAGAGTATTTTTTATTTTGATCAAAATTTTAGTATAGAGTGGTTGAAAGGATAAATATTTTTTTTACATATTTACTCTTGGTTGAATATTACATGCATGCCTATGATTTAATAGGTTCACATAGCTCGATAGATATAAAGTTTGAACTAGATCTCATTAGATACATTTAAATTCAAAATTGTTTTCTAGTTTTGAAACTTGAAAATTTTACCTTTAATTTAAATATATTTTTTTTTTTAGTTTTGAAAAAATTTCAATTTAAATTTGTGTAGTTCATTATGTAATTTTGTTTTAATGATATGCAGATCTCTATCTATTTATATATATCATGGCCGATGAGGGATCTCATCATTCCCCTCGTTCTGAGCGAGAAGCTCAAACTAGATCAAATATATTTCAGGATGGTATTGTTAGATTAGACAATGCTCTAAAATGTTTAGAGCAAACAATTCACAACTCCCCCAATTTGGCTAATCGAGATAGATTAGTCACTATTAGACAAGAGATTATGAAGATGATTGAGACAATTCGATCATACAATCCTTATGATGGAATCAACATTGAACAATTTTATTTTTCTCTTGCTAGGAGTGTTACTGGCACAGTGAAACATAAAGAAGTTGCCAAATTAGTTTTAGGTGAAAATGTGTTATCCATGTTCCCATTTTATAGAGGAAAAAATAAAATTAGAGGATATATGGTTACGAGGTGTGAAGATCCTCTTGTTGCGCCATTCATATACCCTAGATGGTTGGCAGCACATCATAGATGGCCTCACAATGATGAGTTGCCATTGTATTTTGTCAAACAGTTATATGCAAAATTTCATTTACATATAGAGGTGGACTACACATCTTATCCTGAGCATGTTGGCCAAGGTAAAGGCCATTTTTATGACAAACCACAGTTTAGACCTTCAAATTTTCCACCGCCTGTGGACAAGAGGGCATTAGTTGGCCCAAACCTTTTGGTTTTACCAAAACGTTTGGAATTGGCAGCAGCAGGGGAGGTAGCAACAGGGTCCACTCAGAGTCAGATTTTTGAAAACATTGCCTCTATTACGATGCAAATTGATCATATTTCATCTGATCGAGTTGGTAGATATTTATTACGCCCACGGATCAACCTTCCTCCCACTGAGACTACATCTGCATCGTATGATCCATTTATTAGTGCCGATCTACCTACTCTTGCAGATGTCGAGCATATGACCCACACGACTCTGCATAATACATGTAGACTCTCAATTTTGGATTTACTAGCAGCATATCAGGTTATCAGTGAGGACCATGGGATTGCTCTTGACAGGGTACCAAAATTTATTAGACAACGATATCCTCATACAGATATGAGCCACAGTGTGGCAAATGCAGCTTAGGATATTCCACATCAGCCTACAGAATCCTGTGCACATCATGTTTCTGTTGATCCTTTAGCTTGCCCAGGTGGTCATCAAGATGTTACAGGTCACGTTGAGGCTACTGCGACACCTGATCTTGTCCATGGGACATATAGTCAACTTCTTTTTGCTACTGATATTGTACATGCTACAGGGCCCCCTACGATGTCTTTACATTCTCGTGATCTTAGTGACATTGGTAGAGCTTTCAAGTAGGCACAACAGGTACTTTCAATTTATAATTTAAACACATGTATATATTTTTAAAATTGTGTTCTAAAATTTTATGTAATGCATTTTAAAAACTTCTAGGGGTTTAACTCCTGATTGAAATTGTGTACTTGAAAATTTTAAGCAGTATGGTGAATTCCCAGACTTTGGACATTTGGAGCATGATGGCGATCCCATGCAGTATGCAGATGAGGTACATTTAAATTTAATTTTAAAAAACTAATTACTTGATGTTTTAAGTTTGAACACATTGAACTCAAGTACATTGTAAAATTTTTAGATAATTTTACATATATGTGTACTTGAACACATGCAGGGACGAGGCTTAGGACACAGATCGGGAGATATTGGATCGGGACATGGATCCACACATCTTGGATCAGCAGAGCGATCGGTCCATGGATCAAGGGAGAGGTCGAGGGAGAGGTCGAGGGAGAGATCGAGCCATAGATCTGATGATTCTATTCATACCAAACATCCCTCTCTTTGAGATTTTTTTTATAGTATTACATGTCTGAGATCATTTTATTATATGTTGGGGACACTTTTATGATTTATGTATTGAACATTTGGACGTGTTACATACTTATGTTTTATGGTACACATATATATACTTGTTATAATTTACATGTCACATTCATACAATTATGTTTTATGGTTTGAATCTTAGAGGTTTGTTATATACGTGCATTATTATGGTTTGATGAACTCACTTACATTACATCTATAAGTACCTTTATTTAAATTTAAATTATGGTAACTTGTTCAAATGCACTTCTTGTACATATATAGATAACTAAATACATTGTGAAATCAAAATGTTGTCCACTCCACTATCTAATGGTTGCTATTTGTAAATTTAAAAAGATGGACATGTACATGTAATTAATTTAAATAAATAGTTCAAATGAATTTTTCTTTAATAAATAGGTCAAGAAATAGAAAAAATTGAATGCATATATGCTTGAGATTAATGCTATACATGTTTTAAAGTAGAACATAAAAATGCAATCGGAAATAGATGATAGTTAGATTGAATTCTTTAAAGCTCTAAATGTTCATTTTTAAAGTCAATAAAAGTTATTTATACATTTAAATTGTGCATATATCACGCTCTACATTAACCTAATTTCTAATTCCATATAATCTAATACACATGTTCATTTGAATGTGCATGCAAAGAATTCTTGAACTAGATGATGAGCTATACTTAAGAATGAACCATATAATTCAAATAAAGCATGCAAGCTATTCGTGGAGTTGAATGTAAATGAAATCAAATTTCTAGTTTTGAAATTTTAAGAATTCCATGTGGAACATTTATATATATGTAATTAGAAATTGATATATATATTTAAATCTTGAAAGACATGCACATTTATTATTAAATTAAAAATTGATGACAATTCTATATAAATTAAAAATTGATCAAGTAGATCTCTTGGATGACAATTCTATATATAAATTAAAAATTGATCAATTCATATTTAATTGTACTGGAAAGATGGACCAAATTACAAGACTAATGAAGTTATGTTCATTCCTAGAGAAATATACTAAAAGTTACATTTTATAGGCATAAAAATATTTTATATATAAATAAAGTACTAAAGATGAGAGGAATAGAGATTACATCCTTATTTTTTAAGGTTGGGCTATGAAATCACAAAAAAAAGCTATAAATAGCTTGATAATTCAAATTGGGTTCTAATATAGAAACCTTATATTTTTGTAGATGTTACTAGTGTATTAGCATCTTGGTCTTGGAGAAGGAAATATATATAATCTCTCATATATGAGTTTTGAATTAAAAGTAAATATTTAAATGAGTGTATTGTGTTGGGATAAAAGGATTTTATAAAAATATTTACTAAATAAAATCTATTTTATCAAAGAAAGAAAAGTTCATGTATATTAGAACAAAACAAAGATTCATCTTTTAATCAATAAATGACAACACAAGGTTACTCATATTAATAAATTTATAATTTTCTAGTGATTGATTGAAATATTTTAAAAATAAATAAATAAGCTATAATATATAATGAAGCTTCAAATAGTATTTTTGGTGTTATAGATGGTGGCATGTCTCCTAGAGAGATAAACTTCTTGTAGATCCACCTCTAAAACAATTAGAACTTGTTGTTGATGATAATAGGATATGGAATTTCTACATTTGGGAATTAGATATGACTTGGAAGATGTAGGTAGCTCATGGTCTCAAGCTATACATGGTAAACAAAGCTAAATTGATGCCAATAGGATATGGAATTTCTACATTTGGGAATTAGATATGGCTTGGAAGATAATAATAGGATATGGTAAACAATTAGAACTTGTTGTTGATGATAATAGGATATGGAATTTCTACATTTGGGAATTAGATATGACTTGGAAGATGTAGGTAGCTCATGGTCTCAAGCTATACATGGTAAACAAAGATAAATTGATGCCAATAGGATATGGAATTTCTATATTTGGGAATTAGATATGACTTGGAAGATATCACTGTGATTCACTACAATGTTCATATATTCCAATGCACCTTAAGGTGAACAAGAAAGGACAAACCAAGAGAACCTGGATACAATCTAACATTAACAAAATGGATAAATAATTTAGTTCTATACTTAAAAGATAGGAGCTAATATTCTTAAGTAAATTTGGATGTATGGTTGAGATGGATACATGAAATTCCAAATGATCATGAAAAATTATTGAATGTCATGCATTAGTAAAGTATAAAAGATAAAGAAAACTAGAGACAACATTTATGTCTAGATTCTTCACCACTTGAAAACACCAAATCAACTAGATAATTTTATACAAGTTTGTGGAGTTGAATGTTCAAATGAAATGAAAGATTTGAATGTGAACTTAAGAATTCCATGGAACATAAATAAATTTAAATGCAAAATTGGAACATGTATATAGGTGGAGTTGAACAAATATTTAAATTCAAAGATTT
>VDFB02269871.1:0-65008 GCA_007258455.2 Sequoia sempervirens | reverse complement strand
ACCAACATGTCCAAGTTCTTGATTGTTGCATGCATAATTAGAGTTTCCCTCAATGCACTCAGTGCAAAAACAAGAGTAATCCCTTGTGTCTAATATCCATCCATGGCGACTATCTGAACTCCCAACACAATGCAAAGATCTTGTTTTTTCTACCCTCTTGCATCCATGCATCGATCTTCTATCCACACCTAGATACATATGTACAACAAAAAACTTATGTGAACAAATATGTATATATATATATATATTAAATTTAAATAAATTCAAATTTTTGATTTAATGTAATTTATACATACCCGATATCTCCCAAAACACTCTATGTGGAATGTGTCGGTTTGTTCTTGAAGATGTGCCGACCACATTTGATGCAAAGTATTTCTTGCACCATTCAACAACATCATGTGCATTGTCTAGATGATCTTCTGGATAACTCATTTGATGCTTTCTTAAAGCTCGTTTGATGCAAGCTCCTACTCCATCATGCTCACCCTTTCCATGCCCACTCTCAAAAAAACTCCAAACATGTGGTATTTTGTAGATTTTATGACATCTACAAAGTGCATAGAATGGTTGTGAAGATTTGAATTGTGTCGCACATCCATATGACCATACAAAATGATTTTCAAATTTTACACCCCTGCTTCTCAAATTCTCAAAAAATATTGTAAAGCAATGTTGGACAAAAAGTGTGTCATGCTCTTTATCATCACTAATATAAAAGTGATATTCTTTCTTAATGGCTTTTTCTTCATTTGTACTCTCAACACCATCCAATTCTGATTGTGCATGTCGATAACACACATGAACCATAATAGTGATCTTCTTTGAAAATTAATACTCTGATTGAATCTCCTTTTGATGTACAAAGGAGTAATTTTTTGCAAAGTCAACTACTGATAGAACTATTCCACGTGGGAAAGTATCTCTCAATTTTTGGAATTGTTATGCTTGCCACTTAACAAAAAATGAATGATGTATGTATGGTTGTATAAATTTTCAAAAATCTTCCATAAATTTTCCAATGGGAATCTCCTCTTCTACATATTTCAACCTTGTGGATTCTTTCCCAAAATTTGTTTGCAACTTTACATACTTGTACCTGTGTCGGTAAAATATATGAATAACTAATAAACCACACTTGATAAATGGAACATTACATCAAAGAGAATCCAAATAACAATCTATGAGAAATTGAAACAAATAAACTATCTAAAAATAATACTTACCTCTTGCAATTTACTGTCTTTGTTAGTTCAGTATCCTTAATTCTTGAAGGAAATTTAGCAAATTTCCACGTCTCGCAAATTCCTTTTATGCAGTTTATTTGAGGTCCATTTTCATGATCACATAATATAGGCTTTATGAACAAACTTGCTTGTTTAGGAGGTGCATTTTGAAACCCACATCTTTCTTCTCTCATCTTTCGAAACACCTGATAGTAGAGATTAAACTCAATATGATAACGACAACAACAAGTTTCAAAAAACTTGTTTATCTTCACATAATATGGCTTTAACCTTTGAAACATTGTTTGCCCAATCTTTATATGAGGATATGCATTACAAAAGTTCATATAAACCTCAAATTTTGTTATGTCTAGCCAATGTTTGATATGATTTTCATAAATACTAGGTCCAATCCTGTGTCTCATAACATCTCGAGTATTTGATGATGGACAAGTTTAATCATGCCAAAAACCTAAGACCAAGTTCCTAACAACATCTTCAATCCTGTCAGAATGGGGAGCTCTACACATAATTTCCCAATTTCCTTCTAAACTCTCATCCAAAAACTTCCTTTTTTCCTCATATTTTATCAATGTGGTTCTACTATAACCAATTTTAGTTGAAAGTGCAGACATTTTTCTTTTTCTTGCTATATCTTGATGTACAATAGATATCAAC
Source organism: Sequoia sempervirens (assembly GCA_007258455.2). Taxonomy (NCBI): domain Eukaryota; kingdom Viridiplantae; phylum Streptophyta; class Pinopsida; order Cupressales; family Cupressaceae; genus Sequoia; species Sequoia sempervirens. Next base: position 63,104 of record VDFB02269871.1, on the reverse strand, counting down.
ATCGCCCTTCTTGTAGTGGCCTTATCCACTGATCGAGATCCTTTCCCAATGGAATCTAAACCCTTTTTAACATTTTGAACAATATCCTTTTGTAATCCCATGTGTTTCTTCTTATTTGATGCCAAATGTACACCCAACAATTTTAATGACTCTTTGAGCTCATCACGAAGAAGTAAACGTGATAACAATTGGGGTTTTTCAAGTGTATCAAGACGATTGAAATGATGATTGATCATTTCATTTACAAATTTAGTCATTGACCTCTTTCTCTTATTATAAGGTCAGGTTGGCATAATATTTTAGTTTCCATATCCATTTCAGTAAATGATCTAAATTTCTATGAGAAATTTGTTTCCTCACCTTCTCAACTAGTTTTATATGCTCATCCATACCAGTAGGAGGAAGTGATCTTGACCCCTCTCCAACATGCATTATTTGAACTTGTGCCTCCTCCCTATCTTCAAGGACCATGCGTTCTTGAGCAAATTTATTTGATCCAATGTCTAGATTTGGCTCAACTTGAGCATGAAAACTTCCTGCTTTTTGAGCCCTTCCTACATGTCACAAAATATTTTGCAAACAAAAGTGAGAGATGATGTTATATAAGTGAATTTTATGTATGCAAGCAAACAAAATTCAATAAAACATGATGTTATAAGTGAGAGAAGCTGCTTGGTGAAATAACTTGCACAATAGAAGAATATGATATGAAATATGCTGCAAATACTTGATAATAACCGAGAATAACAAGCCACTTCGAGGGGAAACCTCCAAAATATCTCTAATGAGAACACACTTCACACTTGACAATGAAATAAGACTCAATAACCTCCTATATATATACCTAATTATGCCAAGGATATCACCTAGGCCAACTTTAGACACAACACCTATATAAGACTTAGGCCGACATAAACAACTAAATAACAATATATCAATGATAATATGATTTAATAGAGAGTTAAGATAGCCACAGGCCGACCATTCATAACCCGATGTATAATAATATTAAGGGCGTAGCATGCCCCCCTTCTTCAAAGAAGCATTGTCCTCAATGCTAATCAAGTTTGGAAACTTTTGAATGAACTCCTCATCTTCCCATGTGGCATCTTCAACTGGTAAATTCTTCCATTGGATGAGATACTCAATGATAGTTCTATTCCTCAGCTTCTTTGTGCGTGTTTGATGAATGCACTCTGGTTCCAAAATGATTCTTCCTTCTTCATCCAGCTCAAGAAGTGTTGTTTGAGTGGGAATATTATGCCAAATTACCTTCTTCAAATAGGAAACATGAAAAACTGGATGTATCTTTGTTGTAGGTGGCAACTCAAGCTTGTAGGAAACACTACCGATCTTCTGCATGATTTGGTATGGACCATAATACTTTGGTGACAACTTATTATTCTTTCTTTGCTGCTTTAGTGAGATTTGCTTATAAGGCTGCAATCGCAAGAAGACCCAATCCCCAACTCAAAACTTCTTTCACTACGATGTTGGTCTGCCTGTTGTTTCATTCGATTTTGTGCCATGGCTAAATTCTCCTTGAGTTCTGAAAGTACTTGTTGTTGATGAAGCAAGTGGCCTCCCACCGCCTCGAACTCGGGGACACCTTTAATTGATGATGTGATGGAAGGAGGATGATATCCATAAAGTTTGGAGACATTTTTGATGAGCTATGAAAAGAAGTGTTATACCACCATTCAAGAAGTGGTAGCCAATCTACGACCGGTGACTATTTCTCCGGCGAACGAGATATCCTTCCAAACACTTATATTAACAACCTCGCTTGCCCATCCTGGATCGAGGGTGGTATGAAGAGTTGGTCAATTGAGTAATTCAAACATGAGAACAATCTTTCCAAAAAGTGACTAGTGTGACATAGACCATGATCACTAACAATAACTTTTAGGTGTACCTACAGCTTTGGATATTCTCCAAAAAAGCTTTAGCCACCGCACTTGTTGTAAAAAGGATGTGTCAATGCAATGAAATGTGCATATTTAGTGAGCCGATCAACCACCACCATGATGACATTATGACCTTTATATTTGGGAAGCCTTGTGATGAAGTCCATGGATATCTCTTCCCAACACTGGCTAGGAATAGATAAGGGTTGCAAGAGACTTAGTGTCTTAATTGTATCCCCTTTATGCCTTTGACACACCAAACATTCAGCCACAAATTTTTGAACATCACCCTTTAGCTCCTCCCAAAAGAAATCTTGCTTGACTCAATGATATGTCTTCAAAAATCCTAAATGACCACCCACTAGAGACTCATGCAACTTTGTGAGAATCTTTTGTTTAAGAGTGGAATTCTTGCAGAGATACAAACACTCTTTATACCAAAGAGTATCTCCCTTCCAACAAAACTTATCTGAACTACTAGGATCACTTTTAATTGCTCGATGAGATTACTTGTCACAACATCATTTTGCCACTTCTTAGAATCAAATACTCTCTACCCCCTGTTACATGTTAACTCATTTATGTCCCACTTGTAAACGGCCGTCTTGGACAAATTCACTTGTAATGAAATAACTTGCACAATAGAAGAATATGATATGAAATATGTTGCAAATAATTGATAATAACCGAGAATAACAAGCCAGTTCGAGGGGGAAAACCTCCAAATATCTCTAATGAGAACACACTTCACAACTTGATGATGAAATAAGACTCACAACCTCCTATATATACCTATTTATGCCAAGGATATCACCTAGGCCCACTTAGACACACCTATATAAGACTTAGGCCCACCTAAAAAACTAAATAACAATATACTAATGATAATATGACTTAATAGAGAGTTAAGATAGCCACAAGTTGACTATTCATAACCCAATGTACAATAATATATGGGCATGGCTAGTTTTATATGCTCATCCATACCAGTAGAAGGAAGTGATCTTGACCCCTCTCCAACAAGCATTCTTTGAACTTGGGTCTCCTCCCTAACTTCAAGGTCCATGTGTTCTTCAACGGATTCATTTGATCCAATATCTAGATTTGGATCGAATCTAGCTTAAGGAATCCCTAGAGCATAAAACATAAAAATAATTTGAGAACATTGAAGTGATGAAAATAAAAGACCAAAGACACAAAACACAAAAATTGAAACAAAAAGAATTGGCTTAAGGAATTGGGGTCAAGGATCATATAAACATTGCAACTTGCATGACCGAGATGACTTGAGGACATTTAAAAGTATTTATAGTCATTCAAGTGCAATGATGGTTAGAAACCTTCAAAACAAATGTGTGTTAAGACATAATTTAAAGAACATTCTATCATTTATAACTATTATTCCTTGGCACCATATAGCTTGAGTTTTGATGTATACATCTGTTCTAGAAAACTTGACATTACATTGGCTTTAAGTATAATTTGAGTTCTAATTTTCAAATAATTCTAGAGCTTAGAATTGGGCATTTATTAAAATATTTAAAAAATATTTTTAAGGAACTATTGATCATTAGATGAAATTCAATGGGAGTTTAGAAAAATCTTAAGCTAATTAGATGTTGTGATGTAGATTGCATAGGGGATATTGATCACCAAATATCAACATTAGAATTCTACTTCATTGTACATGAAGGTGTAGTTTCATGAATAATTAAGAAAAAATAATGGTTTCTTCCAAAGTGCAAAGTTAGAATATATAGGAATTTGCAAAGACATAAAATAATTAATGTGGTTGAAAAAATTATGAAAATAAAAGTGGCATAGTGAGGGACACAAAATTTAAGGTTTCATTGGAGAACTAAGCATGTATTGAAGTACACTATCATTTTCTTCATGAACAAAGTAAAGAGAAAATTGTGTAGATGCAATACTCAACAATGATAATGTGATGACAAAAACATTAAACAAAGGTATTGGTAAAAGATAAGTGTAAGGTTTGTAGGGAAGTATTTAATGTACAATATTTTAGTTTAAGAGCACATTTTAAGTTGGGGTATTGTGAGTTGAAAAATGGTCATAAATTAAACATTTCTAATTTTAATAAGAAAGCCAATGCAAAATGTATGCACATACAAAATTATATTTAGGTGTACTAACCAAATTATTGGGTGGAGTAATGCACAAATTATGGATTCCATCCCATAAAATGAATACTCATGTTTTTTCAAAGTAAAATTCCTAAAAACACACTTGAGAGTGTGAGAGAGAAGAAACAAGCATGTATCTTGTTTCTTTCTATGATAATTTTCCAAGTTTTGTTCACGCCTCTTATGTTCTTCTTTTGACAATTTTTGTCGAGACACATTTTTTCTTTTTCTTTGTTGTCCCATTTTCTTCTTCAACTTAAAGATAACTCAAAACAAGTCCTCTACCTGTAGACACCTAAAAATGACCTAGGCTTGCAAGCTTCATTTTTATCACTTTCGTCCTAGCATAATTATGACATTTAATTATGTCCTTGGTCCACATTCGACTATTGATTAAATAATTCATAATTATTTAATTAATTCATGTCATTTATTCTTCATGATTATTAAATAAATAAATTTTTATTTATTGATTAAATACGCCATTAACCTAGTTTTGTCTTTCTTTAATTAAATAAATTTTAATGATGAATTCCCCTTTGTCATTTAATTCCCTCTTTCTGGATTATTAAATAAAATGAATTACATTTATTTATTAATATGTCACTAATTGTCTTAATTAAATAAATTGATTAATTTATTTAATTACTATCTTATTTGCTAAATTAAATAATTATATTAATTATTTAATTGCCAACACAGTCCTCCATTTAAATAAATTAAATTATTTAAAATGTCATGTCAATCTTAACTCATTCCTTTATAAATAATCTGATAAAGATTATTTATTATCTCTTAAAATCCATAATTTGAATTATTTTAATTCAAATTAGTAATTAATCTTCCAAAAATCAAGTAATTGGGCAGATTCTTGATTTTCCAAATCTTATCTTCAGTCTAAATCTTATCTATTTGATTTTTCGAATCTTGCAAATCAGGCAATCTTATCTTCTTGATTTTTCAAAAATCTTTATTTTCTAATTAATTTGTCTCATTTATTCTCCACCATTGATCTAATTTTATTTTGACCGTTCGATTAAGGATTCTGCCCTAACCCTAGTTAGGGATTCTTAGGTGTAATTTGGATCATTCATTTCATTGATTTATCTCATCCGTCCATTCAAAATGGCCTTTTCTATAAAATGCCATCTTCTTCTCATTTTTCGGAGAACACGCTCATTTTGACATTTTGCGTAATTATTATAGGCATTTACTTAGTTTCACATTTATTGTCATAGGCAATTGTAGTATTTCAATATTGGCATTTTTTTTAACCATAGGCATAGACATTCACTTTTAGACATAGGCATTTAGACATATCAAATCCTTCAAGACTTGTTGTAGGACTTAGGCATTTCTAGATTGCTCGAAAGACGAATCTGAGGGCAACATTTTCTAGCAAGAAAGAAGGTATTATGAAAGGGAATCATGGAGGTATCAACAATAAGGTATAATTGTTCTTTCGTTTACTTCCTTTGTGTTTCGTAAAATCTTTGGATTTTGTTTATTATTTATTGTTTATTGCTAACTCTCCTAATCTGAAGAAATCCCTTGATTACATTGGTGAACCTGACTCTGTCTTCTTGTTTCTGTATGTTTTTTTTGTTGTTTTCTATTGTTTTGCAAGTACATGACGCATTTGATGCGTCGCAACGCATCTGCCGACTTGAGAGCCGCAATCTCCCTGACAAGCCGCAACTGACAACCAGAACGACGCATTTGATCTGCCGAACCGCATTTGAAGACCCGAACAATGCATCTGACCTATCGAGCTGCATCTGTCTGGTAAAATTTTCTTTCAATTTTTCCATTTTGATTTTTAGATTTTCAGGTTTTTCTGGTTACTGGTTTTCTAGTTTTCTATTTTTTTGTGTTTTTTTTTCTTGCATGTTAACTAGATTAGATTTTTTTGTGTTACTAATCTTTTCTTGTAGCATGTGGCGATCCTCATTCGTGTGTCAAAGACCATTGCATAAGAGACTACTAATATTCATTGTTTGCAGATTCGCATGTCAAAGAAGGAACAAAACAAACTTTGTGCTTGTTTTTCTTAGAGTAACAAACATTTGATTTTGGTGCATATAAAATGAACTAATGTCTTCTATGCTTGATTATGGTTGGAGAATGGTAGGTGAGTATGCTCTCACTTGGTGAAAACCTTGTGATAAAAAAACCAGACCCATTCTAATATGTTATTTACCCTGACTTGGTATATCGGAGTATCCTCTCCCCTCACACTTTCGAGCGATCTTGGGTGTAAGAGAAACAGTTACCAACTCTAGAAATTGGGCCTACCTGGGGATTTCATCACCCCAACGCGACTCAAACTGGCAATGGAGCTAAAGCCAACATACCCCCGACCAGTATATAAATGTAAACCTTAAGGGAAAACCTAAGGTTGCGAGTGCGGATGTGTCATACGGACGGAGTTGTACTCCCTTAAACCCTATTGAGCTTAGCCTCTTCAGGCCAGAGTGCCACCTTAATGGTGATTAATCTCTTGCCCCATGTATGGCCACTCGAACGGGGGTCCCGAACTAAAAACTCTTGTATAGAAAGCCAAAATCCTTCTATTTGCTAGCACAGCACCGGTCGGTGTGAAGGCATCCACACTTTCGCAGTTTGTAGTAGAGGTGATCAGCTTGCCATGGGAGTTTCATGGGGGTTGGAAGCTTGGTTGGCCTGAGAAGATAGTGCACTATAAGGGGGAGCCTGTGCAGCCAAGCTTCTGAATTCACACGCTACAGATATGCGGTTGGGGAAACTCGCGTGGAATCTAGCGAATATTGTCATGGCCTGACATAGGATCGTGCTTTTCTGATGTGTGTTTGGTTACTTTTTTTTAAAAAACACTATGTTTGTCAAGTGTTTTCTGGTTTTACCAAGTTGAAAACAAAACATTCACGAAACAGATCAAAACTTCCATCAAAATGACAAGAAAATCACTTTGAAACAAAACTGTCATATCTGTCAAACCGCAACTAATTTTCTGCAACGCAAATGCTCTACTAAACCGCATTTGATTCTTAGAATGCCACATCTGTAGGTGTCGTGATGCATCTGTCAACTTAAAAGCCGCATATGCTAAATCGAGTCGCATTTGACAGTCTGAAAGCCACAATTGCAAAACTGAACCACATTTGCTAAACTATGATGCATTTGCCAAACTGTGATGCATTTTCCTGTCAAAATTTTAAACTTCACAGTCGAAACCTGAGGTCTTCAAATTGTCAACCATTTGTCAAACACTATCATCAAGAAGATTCTATTAGAAACCAAACTTGATATTGCTCAAAGTATTGTCTATTAGCTTGCATTAGTCACCATAGGTTCATACCTCATTCCTTTTAGTTTCATACATTCAACATTACGTTGTCCCTAGGTTCATATTTTGCATACGTAGGATTAGGAAAATGTTAAGCACACTTTGCAAAGTCATTGTTTTTGAAATTAGACCCTCTTGGACCAAGTTATCGAATCACGCTTTTAGTCATTGTCCTCTTTTGTGAGATTTCTTCCAACTCAAAAGTCTAGTTAGGAAGACTCACTAGTCATTTAGACCTTGTCAACTTGTCATTTCCAATGAAGTCCTTTAGCAGTCAAAATTGAAAACAAAGTTTGAGTTTAGAGGTGCTTAGATAACCTTGTCTTACATTGCATAGAAATTGCATATCCTTATTCACAAAAAAATCCAAAAACATTAGTCATTCTAGTTTTCATCTTGAACCTTAGACTTCACATAGTGTCATACTTGCATTTAAGTTGTCATTCCTATTTGAGCAATCTCATTTATGGTTGAAACCAGACTTCAAAAACAAAAGAGACAAATGGAAAACTTTAGGCAAGACCCCCCATTTACTATCAACAATCCTCCATATGACCCAAACTGGACCTTGTACGATCTATTTACCAATCTAGACAATCAACCTCCAACAACAACGCAATCCTCATCAAATAGTACATTCAAACTCTACTTGCAAAGAGATGAAAATGGTCAACTACTTCAGGAAAACATAGAGGCATTGACACAAGACCCAGAGGCCTATCAGCTTGCTAAAATAATAGCTTGTCAGGATAGAGACAGATTCGTAGCTATGCTCTTGAGTGAAGGAGATAAGTTACCACAGGGCTTTGACATAAATACTTTGCCACCCCCATCCGTCTACCCTCACCATCAACAGTCACTTGACACAAATCTTGTCATTAATTCACAACACACGTCTAGATTTCATCCTTATCCTAACTTTGACAAGGGAAACCAACTGTCCACTAGTCCATTCCAAGTCTCCACATCATATGCTAGTCCTTCACCTATCAATCCTGTCAACGTCTACATGCCCTATCAACCATCTATCAACTCATGTCAAGTCCCCACATCATACCATATCAATCTAGTCTAGGTTTCCACATCATATTTTAGTCAACCTTACACTAATCCAATCCAAGACTCCATGGCATATCCGGTCGAAGTCTCCATGTCACATCCTATACCGTCACATCCTAATCCAGTCCAAGACTCTATGTCATATCCGGTCCAAGTCCCCACATCATACCCTTGTCCTTCACATACTAGTCCAATGCAAGTACCCATGTCATATCCTAGTCCTTCACATACTAGTCAAGTCCAAGTCCCCATGTTCTATCCTAGTCCTTCATCCATTAATCCTTTTCAAGTCATCCCCTCACAAGCCACATCCAATCATGAAAATTCTATCATAGTCCAAAGTCAAAACCCATTTAATAAACTTGAGGATACATGTCAAAATGAAAGCCCAAAGCATGACATTATAATGTCACCCTCATGTCAAGAACAAGGTAGTCCATCCCATGACCCTATCTTTCAGTCCATCCATGAAGTCCTTCAAGACAATCATGACATCCAAAACACACCTCTCCTTGACAACGACTCTATTACTGACTATATCATCCATGACAGCCCCATCTTTGACCAAGACCCCATCATTGACCAAGAAGTCCAAATCCATGACAACCCCATCTTCGACCAAGACCCTACCATTGACAAAGAAGTCCAAAACAATCCACTCCTTGACCTTTATGCCATTCATGATCAAACACTTGCCGAACCTATACAAGCCTCGACTATTAACACTGGCCTCCATGGGACACATAGACGATATTCCTCCAGAACAAGAATCTTCCACTAAGGACATGCTTGCATATGATCAAGTTATAGCTAAAATCATTGGGCTCTATGACACTAAAAATAATGATGGCTTCAAAGCACCAAGAGAATTATTTGAACCTGGCATGTCGCATGATCAGACCAAAGATATCAGTTAGGAATATGTCCAACATGATAATGAAGCTAAGACATGTTATCAACTAGAGTCATCTATCTTTGTCAGAGCAAGCTTTCTCACAGATGAAAATAATACAAGTGACAATGTCCATAGACATCATGATGGGTTAGCATCTTGCTTTCAAAGCAACAAATACCCCATCGCAAATAGAATATGTCAAAGCATGCAATATCAAGGCAAAGGACTAGGCATACACAAGCAAGGCATTCTAGAACCAATACAGCTTCAGGCAAATTACAGACATCAAGGTCTTGGTTATTCCTCAGACAACAAATCAAATGATGTCAGTGGTACCTCCTCGATACTAGGGGCAACCTTATCAGATACAAATGTCAAAATGGAGTCCATAAGAAATCCTTGTCATAAGATTGCTGCCAACACCCCCTCCACCCACACCATAAACCATCATTCTATCGTGAATCAACCTCCCCTTTGGGACCAAAAACAAAAGTCTTTACAAATCAAAAGATCAAAATCAAATGTCAAAGGCCATTGAATCAAACAAAAGGACAAGTGGACAAATGAAATTAAAATGGATCCCAAAGAAAGATGGATCAAACAAAGACACCAAGTCAAATACAAAAGTCAATCACAATGTGGAGCCACAATACAAGAGGACTCCCACATATAACACATGTCCACCTCCTTCAAAATGGTCATCAAACAAGGCATCTAAAACTGTTTGTTCCAAACACCATCCCTCCAAAATCCGTCACCCACCATCCCAAGTTTGGAATATAAAAAGTCATTCATCCAAATGTCCAAACAACCTTTCCACATCTACCATCATCTATCATAATCCTACATCTCACCTAAAGTCCAAAAATTCCACGTCATAAATCCGTCACATCATGGCAGTAACTCTTTACCACAATGACTCTCATGGCACTCTTTGTGATGTGCGTATTTTGATAAGGCCAATTCTAGTATCAGAAAGGATCACAATGACATCGATCAGTTGTATACAAGTGCTACGATCCTGACAAGACAACTCCTTCAGCAAGGTCATTATTGGCATATCATGGCACCAGTCTCTACATCAGCACCGTCAGTGGATTCAGAATAGTCAGTGGTTATCTAAAACATCCAAGCTATCCACAAAATTAGAAATACAAAAAAAAATTAAAAAAATTAAAAAATCGTCACCCTGATGAAAACTGGCAAACAGGCGTCTTGGTGACACCAAAAAAATCAAAAAGTCAAGAAGAAGAGAAAAATTTTCATCCATCGGTGAAACTGCAAAAATTCCTGAGATAAGTACTACGGGATGAAAACCTCGCAAACAAGCCTATGTAAACAAATCGCCTATGTGGACTCTAATTTGGGGGCAAGTTGTCTCATTTCCTCCTATGCCTCCTCACATGAGCTGCATGATCCATCTAAGCCCTATCATTTCTCCATTTTCCCACCTAACTTTATTGTCTTGACATAAAACCAGTAATACATAAATCATGCTTTGGGAAAACTCTTGACATGTCTATCCTTTGGTCATGTACGATTCACGAAACATCTTGTCTTTGACTGTCATCATCTTATTGTCCTTATACGATATAGTCCTTGAAAATCATATGACAATTCCCTTAGTCTCATGTCTCCCATCCTTTACCAAGGCCACCCCCTATCCTTTCATGCATGTCACCTATCTTGGCTTTCCCTTGTCAAATGGTCTAAGGATACTCCATTATCCCATCTAGTCCCAACCAAGTCATTCCAAATGCAACGGTATAACTATACAAGCACATTATCCAAAATTTTACTTGATTACTGCCTCCCCGCCCCACACAATGAGACCACCATGTTTCTTTAGTTATCATCCACTGCCAGTCGATGCCTCCCACCAAACAACGGGTTTACTGGTCATTAATTGGTATCTAACTTGACTAGGGGCACAATCATGTCGGTCCTTGATTCTCATATGTGACTACCATTTAATGGTCAGTGATCCCCTTTAAATTTCAACCCAAAAAATCATAAAATGACAAAAAAGACAAAAACATCATAAAATGGGTCCTTAAAAAAGACAAAAACATGGCAAAAAGTCCTGAAAAAAGACAAAAGTATGGCAAAAGGTCCTAAAAAAAGACCAAAAACATGGCAAAAAGTCCTAAAAAAGACCAAAAACATCGCAAAAAGTCCTGAAAAAAGACCAAAAACATTGCAAAAAGTCCTAAAAAAGCCAAAAACATCGCAAAATGTCCTGAAGAAAGACCTAAAAATCATAAAACATCCTGAAGAAAACATTGAACAAAATCATTAGACCACTTGAAGAACACAAACACACTATCATTTCTGGTCAAAGTCAATCATGTCAAATCAGTCTTCATCATTTGTCCGAACTACATTGTCACTACGCATTTGCTACATAGGCAAGACTCATATTTGAGTCCCCGAGACATTAGGTCAGTCCTTTTAGGTTTGTCAAGATAAAATCATGGCACAATCTTTTGTCATCGATACAAAGTCATTGGTCATGTCAAACTATGAGGTCTTTGAGTGTATGACGTAGGCAAGGCCATCTGTCGATGAGCCCTCGAGGCCGCACTAGGTCAATCCATTAGGGTTCATGGCATCACACTGGCACACACGTCAAAAAGTATTCAAGACAACACGAATCTTTCCCAAACGAACAAAACTCATCATGACAATCATTATCACAGCAGGACAATCTCATTGGCACATATCATCATGACAATATCGACATATGGCCAACACAAGTCAAACTCAATCAAAACAAGTCAAACTCAGTCACACTATCAACTCTTGGTTACCTTTCAGATGGGTCCTTCTGAAGAATAACCTCTGTCATTTATGCCTTAGGAAGTGTCCTTCCTAGGAATCAGCATTGTCATCTGACATTTTCGAGGGATCCTTTCTGACACTTAAGGATCATTCCTCTTGACAACAATGTTCTTTCAGATGTGTCCTTCTGAAGAACAAAACTTTGACATTGGTGCCTTAGGATGTGTCCTTCCTAGGCATCGTCCTTATCATTTAACATTTTCGAGGGATCCTTTCTGACACTTAAGGATCATTCCTCTTGGCATCACCGTTCTTTCAGATGTGTCCTTCTGAAGAACAAAACTCTGACATTGGTGTTTTAGGATGTGTCCTTCCTAGACATCGAAATTATTCAGGATGTGTCCTTCCTGAATATGGCAACCTTCAGAATTTGTCATCTTGGCATCATTTAAATTTACATTGACACATCAATGCACTCGGCATCTAGACACACTTGGCAAATACTTGGCATTTGTTTTTGGCTTTTTATCATGTTACTAGTTTTTCAGCGAGATCCTAACACCAGGATTTAGAGAAGCAGCGATGTATCATGATATTTGTCTTGTCTTTTGACACTCATGCTACTAGTTTCTCAGCGAGATCCCAACAAAAGGATTTAGAAAAGCAGTGATGTATCATGATAATGGCTTTATCTTATTTCTTTCTAATAGTCATGTTGCTAGTTCCTCAAGGATGTCCTGGCCATAGGATTTAGAGGAGCAACGACATTTCATGACTTGTCCTTTTTGTCTTTTTCTGCTTGTGGTTGATTATGACAAAGACTGGGGCAATAACGTTCTTGGTATGAGTCATGATCATCCTTGTTTGCAACTACTTGTCTTATGTGATGGTATGACCTTGTACACCTTGATCTATGTCATATCATGGTGTTTGTTAGCCATCACAACAACTGGCCCAATGATGATTAAGAGCAATAAATATTAAAGTCCTATAGTAAGGTTTTGAAGGATTTGGTCTAGGAACTAACATGCATCTTCTTTAGTCTTGTCATCTTCTCTCACCCATCTCATATAAGCATTGCATTCATATCTTTTGCACTAACAAGTCTTTGTCTCTTCATATTCTAGTCTTCTCATTAATTTCGAGAGCACACCCATGTTCTTCGAACCCATCTATCCTCAAGAGGGGGCATACCGCAACCCTCCTCGTCATTCTTCCTCATCCTATTTGGCACTGGGGCATACTTTTGACTTGTTTTCTTTGTCACAATGCGACATGCTACATTATGACAAAGAGGGTCAAAATGTAGACACCTATAAATGACCTAGGCTTGCAAGCTTCATTTTTATCACTTTTGTCCTAGCATAGTTATGACATTTAATTATGTCCTTGGTCCACATTCAACTATTGATTAAATAATTCATAATTATTTAATTAATTCATGTCATTTATTCTTCATGATTATTAAATAAATAAATTTTATTTATTTATTAAATACGTAATTAACTGTCTAAGTCTTTCTTTAATTAAATAAATTTCTTAATTTATTTAATTCCCCTTTGTCATTTAATTTTCTTGATTATTAAATAAATGAATTACGTTTATTTATTTAATATGTCGCTAATTGTCTTAATTAAATAAATTGATTAATTTATTTAATTAATTAATCTTATCTGCTAAATTAAATAATTATATTTAATTATTTAATTTCCAATTAATATTCCTCTCATTTTAAATAAATTAAATTATTTAAAATGTCATGTCAATCTTAACTGTCAGTCCTTTTTGATAAATAATCTGAAAAAGATTATTTATTATCTCTTAAAATCCATAATTTGAATTATTTTAATTCAAATTAGTAATTAATCTTCCAAAAATAAGTAATCGGGCAGATTCTTGATTTTCCAAATCTTATCTTTAGTCTAAATCTTATCTCTTTGATTTTTCAAATCTTGCAAATCAGGCAATCTTATCTTCTTGATTTTTTGAAAATCTTTATTTTGTAATTAATTTGTCTCATTTATTCTCCACCGTCGATCTGATTTTATTTTGACCGTTTGATTAAGGATTCTGCCCTAACCCTAGTTAGGGATTCTTAGGTGTAATCTGGATCGTTCATTTCATCAATTTATCTCATCCGTCCATTCGAAATGGCCTTTTCTATAAAATACCATCTTCTTCTCATTTTTCGGAGAACACGCTCATTTTAACATTTTGCGTAATTATTATAGGCATTTACTTAGTTTCACATTTATTTTCATAGGCAATTGTAGTATTTCAATATTGGCATTTGTTTTAAGCATAGGCATAGACATTCACTTTTAGACATATGCATTTAGACATATCAAATCCTTCAAGACTTGTTGTAGGACTTAGGCATTTCTAGATTGCTCGAAAGACGAATCTGAGGGCAAAATTTTCCAACAAGCAAGAAGGTATTACGAAAGGGAATCATGGAGGTATCAACAATTAGGTATAATTGTTCTTTTGTTTACTTCCTTTATGTTTCGTAAAATCTTTGGATTTTGTTTATTATTTATTGTTTATTGCTAACTCTCCTAATCTGAAGAAATCCGTTGATTACACTACCAAATTAGTTAAATTATCCTCCAAATTTTTCCTTGATTGATAAAAACAAAAAGTTGTCGAGCTCTAATATTTGCCTCCTTGATAAATATGCAAAAACTTCTTCTCCAAAATCTGCGCTCCAAGTGATATAAATGAGAATTAATCTTGCAATTTGATATCCAGAATAATGAAAAATAAGCTTCTATTTATATGCATATTGGATGGGAAAAAAATATTCTAATGTACATGAAATAACTAGATCCTAGTGTAAATGAATCAAATAGTAAACAAACAAGTTATTTCATTGTGGAGTTTGTTGTTATTTAATTCATAGGTATGCACAACATATCTAGTAATTTTAGAATTTTGTTAAAGTGTCAAAAATGTATATATTAGATGTATAATTTGAATTGAATTTTCTTAATTATATTTGAATTGAATTTCAAGTTACTTGTCAAATATGTATAATAGAGGTATAATTTGAATTAAATTTTCTTCATTATATTTGAATTGAATTTCATGTTACTTGTCAAAAATGTATAATAGAGGTATACTTTGAATTGAATTTTCTTAATTATATTTGAATTGAATTTCAAGTTACTTGTCAAAAAATATTATATCTTGTTCTCAACTCAATGGTTCATGTTTCTTAAGTCATTTTAAAAAAAATATTTATTGTGATCAACATGAATGAACTTAATTATAAAGTGGCATTGATTTCCCTAAAATTCTATGAGAGATCAAATGTATATTGAATATAAGGAAATGTAAGTTGTAAGAGATCATAAAATAAGAAAACATGTATGTATATTGAATATTTAAAGCAAATGCATACATAAATTATGTGTAAACATGTTTAAACCATAAGAAAACACATGTACATACATGTAAAGGGATTCAATACATATAAACATAACACATATTATAAGAAAAGAGGCAAATGTATGTATATATCATATAAGAGAATATATGTACATATCATATAAGAAAAATGTAAATTAAAGATCAGTAAATGTCGAATTTACTAAAGATCAACAAATAAGCAAATGTAAGTTAGAGATCATCAAATCTCAAATACTAAAGATCATCATGTATAAGAAAATACATGTGGTAAAAATCATAAATCTAGTGTGCATGGCCTAATATGAATGTCTACTCCTAGTCGAATGGCCATCTGAATGAGAACGGTCCTGCTCTGATGGATGTGTTGAGCCTTGCAAATAAAATTGTATACAAGATGTGTTAAATACATATAATTTATATTAAATAAATTTTATGAAAGTTATTTTTAAATGAACTTGTATTTTTAAATATCAATCTAGATCTATGCATACATAAATATTGCATGTACATATACACGTGTGATTATATAAAAAATGTAAAACTCACATGTCCACTTGCATCAAATTCATTCAAAGAGTCACATCGATCATGCACACAATCTAGACCAAGGCTAGGAGTGATATGAGGTATGTCCACCTGTAACAATATATATACATATATATATATCAACTTACATGAATATCTATTTTAAAAAAAAATAATAATAATGAAAAAAGAATGAAAACATGCACATGCACACATACATGAATATCATATGATATCAAATGACCTAAGTCCTCTGAAATGGTTGCCTCCACCGTATCCACCAAATGTTCAAGTGACGAATCAACATCTGCATCCATCCAATCTATCCCATGTCGTGCAAGAAATGATGAATGTAGAGGACTATGAAGGTGATTTGGAATCAGCGATGATGAACCAGAAGCAATCAACATATCAGTAAAACCCATAGTCTGTGCAACCGCCGAATGAACTACAGGTGGATCCTAATGCACACTACTGCTTAGCTGAGAGTGATGGGATCCTGGAACTGAATGACCTCTGCATCTCAAATGATCTCTTACATGCTCTATACCAATCCCATTATCCGATGCAATGTTGGCATATGCCTCCAACAGGTCCTTAGCCAAACAATGCAGAGTCATGTGTGCCATATCTCCTATAAGTGCATCAAGTTGTGTAGGAGTAGGGATATTGACCACTGTAAAAGGATCCATGGTGGTCCACTGTGCTAAAAATGGTGTGGATCAGGAATGTATGGACATCAAATACTGACCTACGTGATCATCAGATATCCTAGTAGTGGCAGCCGCAATGTCACCTATAGTGTCAATTACTTCCTTTTGGGAAGTAACGACAACCTCATATGCTATGGGGGCTAGAGATGGGGTGAGAGCATGAGACCTCTCACCAACCAATACCCTAAACACTGGGGGTGGTCTATCTGCTCGACGATAGGTGGGCCTATCAACAATCCTGCCACACCCCTGACTAGCATATGGTGCAATGCCCAAGTAGTTAACTTTGAGGCCCAAATGGACCTCAGCATACAACTGTTGAACAAAAAACAATGGAATCTGGTCATTGTTTGGGTATAGACCATGTGCTGCGAGAAATCATGGGTAGATCAATGAGGCCATAACATGATCGACACATCTAGTGACCTAGTATCCACTAACCTTATGCACAGTTTGAAAAATAGAAAAAAAGTGGCTTTTATCATTTCTTTGGTGACACTATCCTGTATTTGTTTAAGGGGAACATCACCATGTACTTCTTCCCACATGCGGGAAAGAATAGCAGTCACTCTATCTGAGGAATATGCACTAGTCCTCTCAAGTTCATCTTTTAGTTTTTCTAGACTATGCAATATTAACATGCATGGTTCACTATATATCCATAGGTTTGCACCCTATGCTAATGAATCTCTCAATTTTTAATCTAATTATTAGTATTTTCAAACAAAGAATCTAGCGCAGGTGGAACATGATTTGCATTTTCCATGTTATATATATATATATATATATATATATATATATATATATATATATATATATATATATATATATATATATATATATATACAGTACACCTAAAAGAGCAATGAGACTTTAGTAAATACTATATTTAGATAAAGGGAATACAAATCTAAAATAGTTATAATAATTCATCTACTCATCAATAATATTTTCATACCATTAACAATTTAAAAATAATTGGAAGACAACTATAATCTATAACATAGCATCCTTAAATGGTTCAAATTTTAAATGAAACGATGAAAGAAAGAATAAGAATACAAAGATTAGTATAAAATTATTTGAAAATAATTGGGGATAAAAAAATATTGAATCTAATAGTTGTTAACATAAATGAACTTCAAAATAGGATTATGTAAGTGAAAAAAAGTTCTATTGCCTTCATTGAACCTAAATTTATCTAGTTAAGATATGTCTAAAATTAAGAATTCACACTAGAATATCAATATTCCATAAGAATCTCATAAAGAGGATGAATTTAATGGAAGATAATATAAAATCTTCCATATGAGGATGAATTTTATCATTACAATATGAGTGAATCATCTCAATTATATAGCCAAGAACATAAAAAAATTATAGATTGGAAAGCAAAATAATCAAACATTTATCATATTTTTATATGTATAAAGTTTAGATACCATCAAACTATTTAAACTTATAGATTGCATAAAGCTATAAGTTAAATCATTAAAACTAATTTATTAAGAATCAAATCTAATAAAACTTGACTTCATATTGCATACTTGTTATAAATATCTCACTAATCCAACCATATATTTTATATATGTTAAAAAATATATAATTGTTATGCCCATAATTTTTCACTATATCTTGACGTGGATCTCTTTCAACTAGATCAATTAAAAATTATTTTTAATGTTGGAGGAAAATGGATTTAATATCATTAGAGTTATCATGGAACAACCTCTTTGGATCAATGATATATATTATCCACTCTCAAGAATGTAAATATGTTCAAGATAGCTAAAAAATAATTTGTATCCCTTATATCCTTTCATCCAATGTAGCCTATCTCTTAATTGAGATCCTCTACCACAATTAAGTTCAAATATTCTAAGGTTTATTTCAACGGAAGCAACCACTCATTGTAGAAAATTTATTAGTAAGTGCTAAAGCCAAAACAAGTTTTTTTTTTTCTAGTTGGATCCATATTTTTTTTCCATTCTATATCTCTTTCTAGCCATATTCTTATTGTAAGATCATAGTGAGGTAGTGCAATAGATCTAATCGCATAATTCCACAATTGTATCCACTTACCATTTTGATGAGTTTTAGGAACATCAACCAAAGGGATATTAGGGAAGCAAGGTGATCAATTTGATTGAGGTGGAAATTTTTGAGCTTGAAGGATATATTATTAGGTATGAGGAATAAGAAGTTTGAAAATTTTAAAGAATTGGGAGGTGATATGTGAGATAGGTTTAATAGAATCTACTTAAATAAGGGTGTTTTGTGGAGAGGTGACAATGGAAAGAGAAATAACTAAGTTTTAATCTATCAATACAACTAAGTTTCCCTTAGTTCACCATCTCTTTAGTTGGTCCACGTGAACTAGTGATCAGTATAAGAATATTTTTGTCTAAAATGGGATCTAAACCCCTCATGGTATTTCTAGTTAGGATGTAGGAATTCAATTATTTTTTAGAGAGTTTATGAGAACTAAACCAAATTCTATCTTGGTTTTTTCCACCATATCATATTCACCTCCTTGTAGCCATTTAGTCATAGGGAGGGCATTAAAATTCATTCCCACAATTTAACTTGAGATGAGGAGTCATTAGGCATACAATAAAGACAAAATGAATAGGTATTCCTTGGATTAGTAGTAAGCACTAAGCACAATTGTTGTTGGGATCCACTCCTCAATAGATGATAAACTTATCCAAGTATTGGGAAAGGTGGGTCAACCTTGCATCCTAATATTTTGATTTATCATTTTTTCCTCATATTAGGAAATGAGGCATCTCACTTTGTGTTGGTAGTTATTTGTCATTTGTTGAATGCTTCAAGGGAGGTGTCTAAGATGTTCTAAATGCATATAATATTATCATAGCTTTATAATATGAAACCCTCTTATGACATTTAAGAGCATGACTATAGAATATTTATAGTAAAGTATTGACCAACATTATGAAAAATCATAAGAAATCTTATAAGAAATAGCAACTATGTCAAGGAAAAAGATGTGGACATTTGCAAGAACCTTTTTTTTAAGCAAAAGTGGGAGACCACTTATAATTTTATTTATATATAATATTTTACATATAGCTAGTTCAAGCGGACATACTGGTAGGAAAGAACCAGCATGAAAACCCCTAGTTGTAGTTCGAGTAACAAATTTTACAAAATATCAAAAAGACCAGTGAGGTCCTAGTACAAATGACCAATTGTATGATTACAATGTTACAAAAGAACATTGGTTGAATACATCAGTACATATGCACATTCTTTTATTCACCCAGAATACCCAAAAGAAGACATCATACTAGATATACCCATGACCTGAATGCATAACACAGTGGAGATTACAAAACCTTACTAAACATAAGACTGATAAGCTAGGAAGCCACTTTCAAAAAGATGTAGATTTTCCACCAACATGCTAAAAGCCATTAACTGAGCTTTCTTTTGTTTCCACTCATTTACCTTTGTGTTGGCGATCATGCTCAAATGAAGGTTTTGATTTATTTTAATATTAGGCACATAATGATAACAAAATTTCTTTTTTGATGAAGATGGAAGTTGAAAATCATGAATTCAAACATGACTTCTCAAGAAAGAAATGGCATGATATTTTCTTTTTAAATCATCAATCTCCTCCATGGAAATGGAAAATCTTTATCTGTTTAGAACTTGGTAGAGATGTGAAGAAGTGTCATGCATTGTGGATAATAACATGCCTTGGAAAATGTGAACATAGGTCTCTTCTTATGAAACAATACCTCCTTTGAATAATTAACATTAGAAATTAATACAGTTTGGTGAGCATATTGTATAATCACACTAGAAACCAACAATGGAAGATTGAGAGTCTCAACTAAGAATTCCACCTTATAGATAACATTCATACTAGAAGCCAACAACAAAAGACCAGATTTCATAAATAAAGTTTATGTGTTATATATCATGCCTTTGAGGGGACCACAAGTACCATGAGCCTTTTGAAATCCTTCTCCATCTAAATGCATCCATTCCAAGAACATTGAGAGGTTGGTATACAATGAGCCAAGTATTAATTTCTAATGTTAATTATTGAAAGAAGGTATATAAATTATTTGAGAATCTTAATTCTCATACAAAGTTACATCTTAGTCAATTTCTCAATGTATGAGTTCCATATATTTGTAAATTTTTCTTAATATAAAAACATATTTTATTTCATTAAAATTAACCTATCTATTCCATGTTACAAAGGATTATCTTATTTTAAATTATAAGTATATAATTCAAAATTAATTAGTAATCTTCAAGATAGAGTACACACAATTTCTTTAGTTAAGATAAAATAATATTCTTATTTCCATGTGAGAGTTATGTAGAATTGTAGTTTGATGTCTCAAAAATATTTCTTTCATATATACTAAATTTTTATCATTGTAAATTATGAGTGAATCATCTCAATTATATATCCAAGCACATCAAAAATTTATAGAGTGGAAAGAAAAATAATCACACATTATCATATTTTTGTAAGGTGTTTGAAAAGAGTAAAAGTTTCCCTAGAAAGAACTAATTAAGGAATAAGAAAAAATGGAAAGTGTCTACCTCATTGTATGTTGACCTTTCCCATATAAAAAGATCATGGAAATGCTAAATGAGTTGATATAAGAATTTTTAAGAATGAAGGCACAAAATTCATAACACTAATCCTAAAAGCAACAAGAAAGGCAATGAATAAAATCTTCCTAGTTATTTTGAAAAAAACTTTAAAAGGTTCTAAATCCCCTTCACACCCCTTTCTAAATGAAGATAAAATAAATAAGTTACCAAATATTTCTTAGAGTGTTAGGTGGTGATTTTAATATGATTTGAGAATAAATAGGATAAATTAGATGAAATCAAGTTTTGTTGTAAAGGTGATGGATTTTGGGGAAATAAGATGAAAATAATTTTGAAACTAGTCGACTCATTAAATGGCAATAAGATAGATTTTAAAGGGGCTTTATTTAAAATATGTAATAGTTAGATATGTACTAATACATTATATTCTCTATTAGATAGTTATTTCTTCCATAAACATTTCTTACAACCTTATAATTTATTAATAATAGTGATGTGTGCATCCCTAGACACTCTTTGATAACCACACTATTAATGTTTCTATTTTTACTAGAGGATACTCTAATTGAAAAGCATGTAAAGAGGAAGGGTTAGTTAACCTTGATATTAATGCAATGAAAGGTGGGATTATCTTGATGGTATCAAAGTTATCTTAAAGATATATTGAAGGTTTTTCTTCTATGCCTGAACACATTTAGTGAAATATAATGAATATGTGTTATCCTAGAAAAATATGTATAGCATTAAGGATAAAATTTAGACTTTAAGTTGAAAGAAAATGTCAAATATTTAGAATAAAAATGGTGGGGATGGAATACAAGCTTCAAGAATCTCCTTGTAATAATTAATTGCAATAATAAATGATTAAAACTAAACACGAATGGATATGTCACCAATAATTTTTAGATAAAATGAGTAAAATTAGAGCCAAGATATCTTAGTTCAAGTATTAGGATAAAGGTATCAAATTCTTATTAAATGTAAACATAGCCGAGTTTGATAGATAGAAAGTTGGCCCCATTAATACTAGGGGAGCATTGTCTAATGAGATTACGTTGAAACTATTCAATTTTTAGAAGGTAGAACCCTAACATTTATATGAGGCTTGTAAAATAGAACCTTATTAGGAAGAGTAGGAGAGGAGAAATGAACCCATAATAATTATACTTATACAAATAAAAATAATAATAATGTTTAACCATTTCAAAATGTTAAATTTGTTTCACTATGGTGATCAATAGCTAATTTGTACAAGGAGGTCACAATTTATAGGGAAATGAAGACTACATAAGAGGAGAATTTATAACATAGTAGCTTGGTTGTAGTTGTTTCTTTAGCATTAACTATTTTCTCTTTTTTCTTTTGTTGTTGAATATTTTATTTGATCTCTTAAAACTTATCAATGGTACTTGTCTTCATAATGATTATTTTCTTCTTTTTCAATTATTCTCATCGTAGAAGGAATACCATTTCAATTTAGAGTAGGGAGAAATGTATTTTTCTTTTAAAGTATTTAAAATATTATATTTATTTGATGGTTCCTTCTTAACCTCTTCCACTCATTGGAAAAAATTATCCAACCACTTGAATAAATTATTTGATGAGGGAAGATATAAATTAAGGTTATTCTTTCTTACTTACCTCATGCTAATCCATATTTTTTGTCCATAAATATCTCAAATCAAATTGGATTTTGCAAAGAGGATAGCTATATTTTAAATATTCGCTCTTAGTCAAAGTCATTTATTTCTTTGTACAAATTTAAAATTGATTTATGTAATTTAATTTTTAATAGTTTTAACATGGATATATGAAGAATAGTTTTAAATATATATATACAGAAAATTGGACATATTTTTATATTTTCCTAATACTAAAAAATTTAATAATACCTTCATTCCTTTTAATCCTAATAGAACTATTTTATTATACATTTCATTCAAACAATCTAGTTTCTTTCCTCTAAATTTATTCTTCGATTCATACATTTAGTTCACCAACCATTTTGGAGTAATGTCATAAGACTCAAAGGAAAAATATGAAGAATTTTATCCAAGTTTCCATTGTATGCACCCTAAAATTTATATCATGAACTGTTTGATATAATTTCTCAAATAAGTTTGTTAATGAACTGTTTGATATAATGCCTCAAATAAATTTCCAATAGTGTTTTTGACAGAGTATGATAGAAATAGTGTTTTTGATATAATGCCTGAAATAAATTTGTTAATGAACTATTTGATATAGGGTGCATACAATGGAAACACTATTTCTATCATACTCCATCAAAAATTACCATGAACTGTTTGATATAATGCCTCAAATAAATTTGTTAATGAATTGCTTGATATAGGGTGCATGCAATGGAAACACTATTTCTATCATACTACATCAAAAATTACCATGAACTATTTGATATAATGCCTCAAATAAATTGGAGGTGCCCTGGTAGAAATGTATGCAAAATGTGGAAGCATAGATAGGGCATGCTAATTTTTTGACATAGTAGAAATGTATCATAGAAATAGTGTATGTTGAAAAGGCTTTAGAAACTTCCAAACAAATGTAGTTTTAATTCAACAAATTTGAAAAATTTTGAATTTAGGGTTTCAAAATTTAACAAACAAATGCATTTTGAACTCTACAAAATTTGAATTTGACAAACCTGGTGCTCGATATGCAAGTTGGGTTGATGAAATTTGGAGAGATGAAGTTGAGTTTGCGTTCGCTAGAGAGATGAAGTTGATTTTGTTCGCCGTTTGCAGATCACATTTGCCATTTGCCGCACACACAAGCATAGGGAAAGTGGAAAAAAGTGAAGATGACAGTGAGAAATTCATGTTTTTTTTATGTCTTATTTGAGGGGGTTTGGTCAAACCCATGTTCGATTGAACCCCTTAAAATATTATTATTTTTGTTTAGGGTTTGGGGGTTCGGTCAAACATATAATGTGGTTCGGCCAAACCATTGAGTTTGACTGAACCCGTCGAGTTTGGGGAAAGGAAGAAAAATGAAATTTCCTTCCTCATAAAGTTTGTAAACCACTATTGTGGTTTGACCCCATGTTCAAGATCTTAGAGTAATATTGTAGAAGCGTGAAAATTATGGAGTTTCATTAAATCCTAAGAAATATATTTTTAGGGTAGCTAAAGGTAAACTACTTGGACACATTATTTCTGAAAGAGGTATTTCTATAGACCTAGATAGAATGAGTGCACTGCTCAAGCTACAACCCCCAGGAAGTAAGAAAGAATTGAAATCATATTTTAGTAAGATCAATTTTGTCCAAAAATTTATCACTAGATTTTCCAAAATAGTGAAACCACTCAATGATATGTTGAAGAAAGATACAAAAATAGAGTGGACAAGTGAAGCTAAGATCACCTTTGAAAACATAAAGACTACAATTATAGAAGTACCAGTACTAGTAAGTCCAGATTATGTTAAACCACTTTATATTTACTTTTTTGCTTCTAGTCATACTTGTACAACAATACAAATATAGAAGGGTGAGAATAAAGAATAAAAACCAATTGCTTTTATTAGTTCTCTATTTAAAGAAGTGGAGATAAGATACATAAATTTTGAAAAATAAGCCTTTGCTTTGGTCAAAGTGGTACGAAAATTTAGACATTATATCTTCAAGAGTATATTCAAATCTATTGTTCTAGATTCTACAATCAAAATGTTATTAACACAGAGTGAGATTCGAGAAAAAAGAGCCAAATGGGTTACAATCTTGCAAGATTTTCATTTAGAAATCATACCTATGAAATTTGTTTGGGGACAAAATTTGGTCAAATCTATTGCAGAAATAGATCCAAAAATATCTAGTCAGCAATACACCCTGGATGTAAAAGATCAAGAACATTGGTATTCAGATATATGGCATTATCTGGTTAGCCATACTTGCTCTGATCATATGCAAAGAAACAAAAGAAGAGCTCATAAGATAAAATCACAAAGTTATATGATTAAAAGAGGAGCTCTATTCAAAAGAAACCATGAAGGAATTTGTTTGAAATGTCTGAATAGAACAAAAGCGAACAAAGTGTTGCAGGAATTGCATGATAAGTTTGGAACAAATCATGGAGCACCTTTAGCTACTGCACACCTCATTTTGAGAGCCGGTTATTACTGGCCAATGATTTTCAAAGATACATATGATCATGTGAAACACTGCTATACATGTCAAACTACATCAGACAAAGGAAGATTCAATGCTCAACCATTGCAACCAGTGATGGAGATCCATCCTTTTTCACAATGGGGATTGGATTTCATTAGAATTATCAATCCTCCATCATCCACATGCCATAGGTTTATATTAACTGCTATAGATTACTACACCAGATGGATAGAAGCATGTCCTAGTAAACAATGCACCATAGAGTTGGTAATCAAATTTTTGGAAGAGAATCTCATCACCAAGTATGGACTTCCATACGTGCTAGTATGTGATAATGGTCCTACTTTTTCTTCATTAAATTTTTCCAATTGGGTGTTTGAATATGGTATAATGTTAAAATTTTCATCTAACTATTATTCACAAGGAAATGCATTAGTAGAATCATCAAATAAAAATATGTTAAATATAATTAAAAAAATGATTGAAAAGAATCCTAGAGAATGGTATTCTTTGCTTAAATTCACCCTTTGAGTAGACCGTATTAGGTTGAAAGTTTTGTTAGGGAATTCTCCTTACCACCTAGTTTATGGGGTAGATCCTATATTGCCAACAAATTTGAAAATCTCTACTTGGCAGTTCACCCAGGAATACATTGGATTAGATGATCAAACTGAAGCTCAATTATTACAATTAATGCATTTGGATGAAAAAGATACCCGAGCTATAGACCATTTTGCTAGACATCAATCTATGGTAAAAATATGGTTTGACAAAAGGGATAGATTATATTTTTTTAGAATATCTGACTTGGTCCTGTACTAGAACAAAGCCCATGAACGAAAAGGTGAACACGACAAGTTTGAAAAGTTATGGATAGGTTCATATCAAGTTTCTAAAATTCTAGGTGATAGAACCTATAGACTAAAGTTTTTGACTGGTGAAGATATCCCATTGCCTATCAATGGGTAGTTTTTGAAGCATTATTTCCATTCATAGTCAATAGTTTTGTAAATAACCTTTTTTAGGTTCGTTTTGTTGTTGTTTTGTAAATAGTCATTTGTTGCTATTATTTTGTTTGCTTTTTTTGGGTGTCACATCATTGGATTTTACAACAGTTAGCAACTTTTGAAGGTGAACAGGGTTATAGAACTTCAATTCTAGAAATTCAATCTGTGTCCTGACCAGAAATAATCCTTTACTTATAAATAGTCTAGGAATTGCTTGATTCTTTATACTCTAGTTAGCATGAATCATTCAATTAATGTTGAGCTACAAACACACACAGTTTTAATCATTCTACTAAAAATTTAGGATAGCAGTTATTTTCATTGAGTGAAAAGTTAAAAGACTACCTTTGCTACAACTATAATTCCTAATCTAATAGCGGGCTTCATTTCCTACAAGTTGAAATGAGCTATCAATGAAATATCCAAAGTTGTATATATATATAATCAATTGTTTAGTCTATCCAAATATCTCTACTAGGGCTATAGATGACTGGCTGGTAGTAGATCTATGTTTGGGGGAATTATAAAGACAACCTTGTCGGGGCTATGGACGCTTGACTAGTACAAGGCTCTATCTCTGGTTGGATTAGAAGGAATTGTCAAATTATGTAGGTCAATGCAAATAATTTCTATGTCTAAGTTTACTATGGCCAAAATAATCAATTGCACACACATTCACTCAGTAATACTTAATCTTGCATGCTAGCTGAAGTAAAATTTGAATGTTGGAATGAGGACCTAATGATTTATAATTAGAAGACTAAAAAAAGGTTGGTGCACTAATGTTAGATCTAGAATTGATTTTATATTATTTTATTTAGTTTTGTTGGTTGCTAGTTGTTGTGTGGTCTCACAACATGCCCCATTTTTCACCTTGGGAAAATGTGGACTCCTTTTTATTTTTCCTTTTTTCCCTTTTTTTTCCACTTGCTTTGGATTGGTTCGGTGGGTTGGTTGATTGCAGGTTTCACTTTTTTTAGTCTGCCTAGTATTTATTTTAATCCTTATTCTTTCTTGGATTCAGTGTTTCGGTCTTTTCATGAAGTTTTAATATTTTACTGGAAACCAAAATCCTAGAGTTGTTGTGGTCATATGAAAGAAAGTTGTATCTCCAATTGATCCTAGCCTTGCCCAATTAATCATTAGTTGAAAAGCTTTTGATCCTAGTGGCTCCTTTTTTGGAGTCTGATTATTGTTGTTTCATTATCTTTAGATGGAACTAAAAAAATAGAGATCCTGTTATGAAATGTTTTGATTATTTTTTATCCTTCTTGAACTCAGTTTCTAGTCTCTTCTTCATTCTAGTTTTATTTAAAGCTTGGAGGTAAACATCCCAATCCCTCATATTCTTTTCAAAATTTGGTACCAGATCTTTTAATCCCAATGATCATAATTGATCACATATCTTAAAGGATTTTTCCTCATGAAAATCAAAGTGATAGCAGAGTTCCATGTAAGATCTTTGCGTTGTCTTTCTCCTCTAGAAGTGAGCCCATGTAGAAACCTATGTGTTCATATTTTGAACCCTAATTCATAATGATTACACCTTTATTCAAGAAATTAATTCATTATAATAGATAATTAATGAAGGTGACGAACTAATAATGTACTTGGCATCACTTCAAGCATGCAATTTCTTTTATAACACTCCACTTCATGTCATGCTGCAAATTCGCAAAGGACATTGAACAAATGAAATAATACTGATGCATAAGAAAAGGTAAATTTTGAGAAACCAAGAACACAACTGCCAAGGGTTTTGAAGCTTTATTCTGAAGAGATTGTCATCATCAACCAAAATTATGTTAGTCATTTTCATGCACAAAAATATTGAAAATGGTATTTCCCTTTGAAAATTGAAATATTGATTTTTTTTGTTTGAATTTAACTGAAAGGTGAATTGAAAGTTTTATAAATTTGTAAGAAAATTTGGTTAAATTTAACCCTAACTCGCACACAATATACACATTTGAAAATACATAATACACTAGCATAAATGAGTAATTTTGAAGCAAAGATAGAAGATGAATTTAATTATTGCAGTTCACAAGCCATACCAATTGGCATGCTATTTACAGATACTCATCTGGGGTGGTCTTTGGATCTTGAAATTCGCACTCGGGTATGGCAAGAAAATGCTTCTCAATGTGCTAGAAATGTTATAGAAAATGGGTTATTTTTAGCAGGAGTGTTTCTACTAGCAATACAGGCCCCTGAATTGGTCATGGAATGTATAAATAATCATGACCCAAACAAAAGAATTATTGAGGGAAGAATTTATGCATATATCTCTAAGAAAGGAATTACATACACATTTGGGTGCCCTATGTTCAATCAAATGTACAAAATTGATATGAGGGAAAAGGAAGAAACTTATCAGAATGTTGAGGAGTGCAACAGAGAAATCATGAGTACCCAATGGTGCCAAGAGAAAATTACTGAACATACCAAAGCAATTCTAAGGTCTATGTTCAACCAAGATGTTAAAGATGTTATGACTATGTTGAGAAAGATCTCTGGGTTACGAGATGCCAGTAAATTTGAACCCTAGATGTTTGTAATCATATCCAGACTGATGGAAAGTCTCATGCAAATACATTGGGGAAAGTTTATTAGTGACAAATTGCACAAATAGATAAAGTAATTTCCCAAAACTAGATGTTTTTATATGTCTTGATATGTGATTTATTTTTGTGCCATCAAGGCAAGTAAACAAGGGTTGAAAAAGATTGGAGCTTTGGGAAAAGTAGGAAATAGCTTAATATATGCTCATTTACCTCAAATTACTATCCATGGATAGAAAGAGCATTATAGAAGAGTTAATGATGTTTTTTCCATGAAGTTGGTCAAAACGATGGAAGGTGACAAAGCCAAAAAAATTTCCTTGGAAGCACAAAGTGTTATTAGACTGATAGGAGGCTAGTACATTCAATTCCCCACTTATTGCTATATTAGAATGGAATGGTTTCATGGACATCCTTTCATGTTTCCTAGGTATCCTATAGAAAAAATTGTGTTATTAGAATTGGTGAGACCATTAAAGTTATCTCAAGCTCTTTATAGCCATGCTCATAAGAAGGCTTCTTTTAGATTTCCTATTGTGATAGGGAATTATAAATGTAGTGTAATTAGGATAGCTAACTTGTGTGAAGAATAATTGAGAACATATAATATTGAATATTTCCCACTCCAGAGGATGTATTATGATTCTAAAGGGAATATTTCCAAGAACATAGCTGGTTATAATGCTCATGTCCAACATCTAGATGATTATTGGCTAAATTGTGAAGATGAGCACATAGTAAGGAAAATAAAATATGAAAGATTGTCACTAAAATCTGCTCAGATTCTTATGCTTCATGATATTCTAGATCAACTAGAAAAAGATGATGGTCAAGTGTTGAGTAAAACTTACAATGGAGACAGGTTGTATGATGAACCTATCCTAGAACCAAACTACAATGGTGAAGAAATGGCATCAATTGAAGAATTCTTTGCACCAGTTCTGTTAAATACTCAACATTGGATAAATGATTTTTTTAAAGCTTTAAGAGAAAAATGAATTGAATCCACTCACTCACAAGATAAAATAAGAAAACAAAGAAACGAAACTGCATTTGAGAGTGTGGAACGTACTAAGAAGAAGAGGCAGACTAGTAAGACAACTATTGGTATAAGAATGGAAGAGAAAACCCCTGAGGCTTCAAGTCAAGGATTTTCACCAAATCCAACTGATAAGCAAAAATATGTCGAGTCAAGAAAAGTTAAATCAATAGTAAAACCCAAAGGTGTATCTTCCTCTATAGGAAAACTAAGGACTATACCTACTATTGATGAAGAAGTAGGGATAACAAAAAATATTGGAACACAAACAAGTTCTTCATCTCAAAGAGCTACAACATTATTTACTTCTCCCCCTTCTATTAATATGGCTAGTATGGAACAAGCATTGCGAGGAACTCCTATGGTTTTGGAAGAAATTTATGAGGCAGATGAAGCCAAAATTAAAGAATAGATGGATAAATGGGGTGTCATGAGGGAGAAAGTAAAGGAAAAGAAGTCTAAGGATAAACCCATGGTACACCCAATGGTAGAAGAAATCCCAGACACAAGTTCCATTCTTATAAATGTTGAAGAAGAATTCATATAAGGAACACTTGCTTCATAGGCCGGGAACCATGATGTCCTTGAGATGGAAACATGGGAGACTGCACGGCATGATCCTATTGATGAAACAGTTATTGAAGATACCTTCAATTCCAAATATTCACTTGGGAACAATGCAAATAATAATGAACAATCGCAGGTCTTTGAAAAATCAGAGGAGGGTTGGGTTGAAGTTGAAAATGAGGAAGCTACATAGGTTTCAGGTGATAAAATTGAAAATGATGAAAATGTTGATGTAGGAGGATATAAGGAAAGTGACATCCAAGGAATTGATGTCGAACATCTGGATAGACAGGAAAGTATAAGTCTTCAAACAAAGGATACCATACGAAATCTCAGTAATCCAAAATCTATGCCAAAAATTGTTGAAGAGATTCCTATTTAAGAGGACGCAACAAATAAAGTTGAAGAAGTAAGAGAAGAAGTTCCTGAATCAAGTGGAAACTAGGAATAAAGAAATGTTACAAAGGTAGAGCATTATGAGGATGCACTTGATTGGTTGATCGGGGAATTGACTTCTCCAATTGAAGTAGATGTAGTGCCTCTAGATCTTAATAGTTTTATACAAGAAGTAGATACTCCTAAGCCTAGGTACAAAGCTAAAGCAAAACATGTCATATAGAAAAAGGTAGATGGAGATAGAATTATCCATATAGCTTCTCCAATAGCTAAAAAAAATAGACATGAGATATTGCCTAAGGAGTACAAGATAACAAGTATCAATCTTGGAGACTCATCCTAGAGACAACAGCTAGAAGAAATAAAGATGAATTTAGATGTAGTAGTTGCCAGGGTGCAGAAGAATAAAAAGAAGAAAAGAGAGTTGTAAGAACAGGTTGCTAGCCTAGAAATTTTTATAAATTCATTAACCCTATCAGGTCAAGCATAGACTGAATTTCCCCAAAATCCACTACTAATGTCACAAGAACAGGTGGATGAAATTGTAGTAATTCACCATAAATGAATGTATTTGAAGAATGGATTGAGTATTGGGTGAGGCAAGGAGAAGAATATATTAAAAATGAAATAGGGAAATATAAGGAATCATACCATTGGTCTAAGAAATCTAGTCTAAGATTTGAAGGTGAATACAGGTTTCACCAAGAAGAGGTTGATGCTGAAAGTTGAGATGTTGAAACTCTCATGCAAATGGATATCCAAGAATTGATAAGAGAAAACATAATTTAAGAACGAGAAGTTCCATTGCTTGAAAAATGGAATAAACAATTGAAATGGGAAGGCGACATGTTGACATAATGTATTGAAGGATTTGAAAAGGTCACTGATAAATGTAGAAAGCTACTTGATAAAAATCAAGATTTCATTGAAATGTTAGCACATCAAGACTGTGATGCGAAAACACTAGGACAGGAGGGAAAAGAATTGAAATCCATCAAAGAATGGATTGAAAGGATAAATAAAGACCATGCTCAGTTGTTAACTCAAGAGTTTATTGATGAAACCATACAATGTAGAAACACTATAGCCATATATGAAATAAAGAAAGTACAAAGGAAAGCTAGTATATTCCAGATATCACAAGAATACACAAGGCTCAAGTTCAATTAGAAGGTAGTACAAGGGATTTCAAAAGAGCGTATGCATCAAATATTGAATTCTTTTAGAGAATATCAGTTGAGGAAAAGTGAAGAAAATATCTTGGATCTCGAGCTCTGAATGATGGAACAAAGTACTGGATATTGGATACTTAAAGTATCACAAAAATATTTTTGTTATAATTAATTTTTGCAGGTTGTTTCCGGTCTTGGTGGATGTTTCCTGTTTGGTATTCTAAAGGATGTAGATAGCCTTGATTTATGTGGATTATTGCATACCAGAGTTTGAAACTGAAAAGTGTTGCTACTGAGGAAGTCAAAGCTTTGAATTAATCTAGAAGACTTTGATGACAGTTGGTGTTCGCCATGTGCTACATTTTGATTTTTTATTTCTAATTCCTTGGATAAACTTTAAGTTTGAACTTTTGAGGCCTTGTTCCTATAAAAGGTTGTTTATTTCTTTATTTTTATTTTAAGTTTAGAATTTGCGGATGTCGAAAGAGCTAATATTTGTAGCTGGTTTTGTTAGTTCAGTCGAACAAGACTGTGTGTTGTGACGTTTAAGGGTGAATGAAAAACCTACTAGGTGTCCAAACTAAAACCCCTCTCTTTAAAATCTCACACCATTTTATATGTAGCTATGAGGTAACTTGGTGAAGTATGAAGTGGTTTTCTTTGATGTGATTAACTCTTTGGGAAATGCACAAAGAATAACCAGGAGAAATTTTAATTTTCAATATTTTTTATGTTTTATTTTAGAGTAGATGTTTAAATTATTGAAAATGTTCTAAAAAATAGACAAATGGATGAAAATTTATTGAAAATATTTCATTTTCTATGAAATTTATGAATGCTTAAAGCTAAATCTACTTAAGTGAGAAATTTTTGTGGATTTCCATGAAATATTATTGCAAATATTTTGATTTCATGATATTTTATGGTTGAATTGGAAATCTTTTGTAGAATGCTTATGATTTGTAATGAAACTAGAAACAACTGTATTCCCTTTGATATTAACAACAATATCACATCATACCCTAAAGTGAACCTAGTACAGTCAAGACCAGACTATCAGAGACTTGGGATTGAACTAAGCCAACCTTTTCCTATTAGAATAAATTCTTCCTCTTTTAGGTTGTCTTTGTTCTAGATCTTTCAAGAAGGATAAGATATTTTCAATTTTCCTATGAGGAATTTATTTGCATTGTTGCTACGAGTGACATCATCGTCAACAATACCTTTCTAATATAGGCAAGTTTGAGAGGTAAGACTAACCAAGATGATGAAAAGTGTCTTAATATTATGTCATGTGACAAATAGGGGATGAGAGAAGATAAGTTTATATGAAAATTGAGATTCTAGAAATATTCTTGAATCACTATTAGCAAGGCAACAAATTGAAGTTAAATCCTATTGCAAGCTACCACATATGATCTATGGAACCTAGGGCTGACATAGGAGATCAAGATAGAGGTGCTTCATAAGGGTCATCTATCTATAAGAGATAATGTATAAAGATATGTATCTATTATATGTAAGAATAAGAGAAAGATAGATGACTAAGAATATATGAAGAGAAGAGACTAAGACCTACCATTGTATCTAATATGATATAAAATATATGTGAAGATATAAGGATTGATATATATGTGCCTATAAATGGATGATTGTTTCCATTTGATGTTATGTAACTAAGGAATGCATCTTAGTATAGTTTTCCTTCAACAAATACTATTTTCTCTCATTGTATACTTTGATGTATAAACTAACTACATAAGAGATATTGGCGCTCAAACCTCCAGGATATGTTTCACTCTTTCTCTTTCCAATCTTGGTTCTATTGATGGGATGCCAAAGATAAAAATGAAGAAAAATACAAAGTAAAAGAAGTGGTAGAGAAAGAGAAGAAATAAATCGATAGTGATAGGTGAGAATTTTTTTTTTTAATCCTGTGGATAAAACTCTTAGGTGCTTACCTTGTGAGAGGAGGGTAAGCACTTAACGGATGAAAAATGGGAAGGGGGAAGGAATCTAAAAAAGATTCCTAAAAATATGTGATTGTTTAAAATCAAAATAAGCATGAGATATAGAAGGACTAATGGGAACCTAAATTAGAAACACCCATCCAACAAAAAGAGATAACAAAAAGGAAAGATAATATTGAAAGAATTAGATTCTAAGCAATAGAGATGACTATTGAAGAAAGGAGATTGAAATAAACCTAGGATTGATAGAAAAGGTACTACAAAAGGATGGAATAGGTAGAAAATGAGGGGAATGATTGTTAGCTTAGGAAATCTAAGGAAACACAAACAAAAGTTTTGAGCACCAAGTATTTTCTAAGTGTTGTAGTTTATACCCTAGACTCAATAGTATAAAGATGAATACCATTACAATCTTAAACAAACTTATCTAATTATACATCTGTAGAATAACAAATTACATCATATTGATAGAACTTTGGTATCTACTAGATATTAATCAGATCAAAATTGGTACAATGTAACATCTTCCCCTAATCTTGTCTAACCATTATCTAATCTCTATACATTTATCATTTCATACATTAGTCTTTGTACATATATTCTCTCTATAGGTTATAGATATTAAATCTTTCTTTTCTCTCTCCTTAACTTACATTGTCTCAAACTCTACCACTCATATCTTATTTTATACACATATATGGCATGGAAGATGACCTATTCATGATACCGCTAGTCTAGATGCTATATTTACAATATTGTGCTCCAAGATTTTTTTGCGCTAAAATGCAATATGATATCTAGACTGATGTCTTCACTATCCTATTTTTTGGCTAACAGCATCCCCCCTTTCAAAATTTTGACTTGTCCTCAAGTCAATGCTACTCTGTTGTAATGATATTGTTTAAGTTGTGCTCCATTGATACCCCTAGTATAGATACTATATTTACAATATTGTGCTCTTAAAGTTATTTGTGCTAAAATGTGATATGATATCTTGAATGATGTCTTCACTATCCTATTTTCTAGCTAACATCATCCCCCTTTCAAAATTTTGACTCATCCTCAAGTCAATGCTACTCTATTGTAATGATATAGTTTAAGTCATGCTCCATTGAAAAAGCATTGTTGTATTATTCCATCTAATGTTTTGAGTTGGATTACTCCATAATAAAGGATCTAATGGATTTGATAAGGGGCTAACCATATAAATTTGAGTTTTCCCTATTTCTTGAATTTTTTGTCATATAGAAAAATCATATCATCAACTTGAAATTGTTTAGACCTAAAATTGCAGTCATTCTAGGACTTATGTCACCATCTTTCTATCCACAAGTAGTGTGTTGCTAGTTTTCTTTCTTCATCTAATTTATCTAGTTCCTTGAGATGGTCCTTGATAGATTCATCATTAGTGATTCATAAGGTTAATACAACCAAGAAATTGTGTATGATGAAATTGATTGGTAGGCTTGCTTCCATGCCATACAAGAGATCAAAGGGAATATATTGGCTAGCATGTTTGTACCTAGTGCGGTATGCCCAAAGTATCACAATAAATTTAATATCCTAGTTTTTTCTATTCACATTACACATCTTTGTTAAAGTAGTGCCTAAAATCTTGTTGAGAGCTTCACTTGCCCCATTGGCTTGCATATGATAGGTTGTGCTTCAATTATGCATAATCATAAAATTGGCTAGTAACTCTTATATTGTTTTATTCATGAAGTGCTTGCCCTAATCTCTAGTGATACTGAGGGGACACCCAAATATAGTAATAATGTTGTGGTATAGGAACCTTGTTATGATGTATGTGGTACAATCTTTAGTTCATTCTTCTTTTGCCCACTTAGTCAAATTTAATCTACTCTAATGATGATAAATTTGGATTTGGATAGTTTTTCCAAAGATCTATAGGACTTATGAAGTCAATGGCCCATTTCTTAAACGAAGCTTATTGTAGGGCATCCTGTTATCTAGAAAGACCTAATCATCTCTAATTGTAGGGCATCCTGTTATCTAGAAAATATCACAAGATTTTGTGTAATTTTTGGAATCCTTGTATGTCTTAGGCCACCATAATCTTGGTAAGAGTATTTTTTGGGTGCTAGTATCTTCACAATGATGACCTTTGACAATTACCTCATGTGCTTCCCTTAGTATCTATTCTTGATAATGTTCATAGACAACTCAACAAAGAATATCATCTCTTCCCTTTTTGTATAGAGCCCCTTTGATGAGTGTGAATGGTAAGGATTTCCATACTAATAATTTCTTATCATGTGTTGTCATGTCTGTGGGGTACTATCCTATAGAAAGTAATTGTGCTACATTGTGAAACTCTTCTGGAATTGTGGTTATCTTGAATAGGTAGGTGCCTAGTAAGTCTTCCATGTTTGCTTAATTATGTTCCTAGCCTATATCAATTCAAGATAAATAATCTAGGAGTTTATTGTTCTTTATTGATCTAACCATTATAGTGAAATTGAATTCCTAAAATAGTAGCAAACATCACCATATTCTACCCTATATTACTAGTTTATTTAGGAGAAATCTCTGAGGTTTGTGATCTATATAAAAGGTGAAGGGTGTAGATAAGAGATAATGGTGAAATTTATATAAGGGCATAAACCATAGCTAATGCTTCTCGTCTAGTGGTGGTGTGATTTTTCTTTGCTTGAGAGAGCTTACGACTAGCAAAAGCGATTGGGTGATCCTTGTTTCCTCTTGGATGAGCTAGGACTGCTCCTATTGCTATTCTAGAGGCATCTACATGAACATGGAAAGGGACAAACCAATCTAGAAATATAAGAATAGGGGTTGTTGTAATATTTTATTTTAATGTATCAAATGATTGCTGGCATTATTTGCTCCATGTGATTATTTTTTTGGTCTTCTTTTTTAGAAGCTCTTCTAAGAGAGCGGATAGATTGGCATATCCTTTGATGAATTTCTGGTGGTATCTTGTATAGCCTAAGAATTTTTTAGCCTTCAATGTTGTTTTGGGTGGAGGTAGTGTTAGAATTACAGATACTTTCATTTGATCAATCATTAATCCTTCTTTACATATGAGATGGCCTAATAGTGTGTCGAAGGGTACTGTAAAAATGTAAAGGAAATTTGCATGCTCCTACATTTCTCCAACATAGTTTAGAAGGCCTAAAGGTGATTTTTTACTAACCCATACATGGTCCAATAATCTAGGAAAACTTCTAAGAAATCATGTGTAAATTCTTTGAATGTATTTTCCATGATCCTACTGAAGACAACTGGTACATTTTTTAGGCCAAATGGCATGACAATATACAAGAATGATCCTCATTCTATAGAAAATGTTGTTTTGGGTTGATCCTCCTCTCAAATTAAGAGTTGATGGTTTTCGGAAAACTCATCAGTGAATGAATATATTTCTCAGTTGACTACAAATTCTACTATTTCTTTAGTAAATGGGGTAGGAATAGGGTCATGAATGTATGCTTTATTAAGTTCCCAAAAATCTACACATATCTAGATTTCTCTGGTCTTCTTATTCTATACTACCATTGCGCTGATCGATTCAAAATCATCTACTAGTTTAATAATACCTGCTACTAGCTTCTTATCTATTTCTATTTTGAATTTTTTCTTCATGTTGGGGTTATGGCAATAAGGTCTTTTATGGTGAGGTTTGGTGCCTTCACAAAATATTTATTACCCCTACTTCTAGTTTTATGCCTTCAATTTTTTTAAATGTGTAGGGGAAGAGTTCTTGATATTCTATAAATATTTTAGTAACTGATGCTACTAGTGAGTCATCTTAATAGTCCCCAAGTTTAGCTAATTTAGGGTTTCCTTCTTGAGCTATGTTTTATTCTCATAATTGGAGGGGTTTATTATAAAATTATGATTTATATTCTTGGTTTAAATATAAACCCCTCTCTCATTCCATCACAATTTCTAGTTTTTGGTTTGATTCATCGTCCTCTTTTTGTATAGCACAACATTGATTGGATACTAGTTTTGTGGGCTTACCCATTCATTTAATTAGTTTCCACACTCCTTGGATTTTATGTGGTGGGCTCTTTGGTTATTGATGGTAGGTGTTTTCTAGAACTTGTGTGAAGATAATTTCCTTATTTTTTCTAAGTATGTGTACCATAGAGAAATGGATCATTGACATTTTCATGATCATCTAGGTCTTTTTCTTGTGATGCTTGACCTATTTTTCTTAGATTTAATATTGCAATGTAACTTAAACATTCACATTAGGTCCTGAATATTCAAATTGTGATGTCTTGTGAAGGTGTTGTGAAGTGTTGTAACACATTTCTACACTTTTATAGACTCTTCTTAATTCCCCTTTTATCCCTTATCAAGTCTTATTTCAAAGTGTTGTAAAGTCTTGTAACAAGATTTCATGCTTTTCGAGGCTTGTCATCACTAATTACACCTTTCTTATGCTTTATTTGGCCCCTTTATGCACTTATAGGCCTTAATTAAGTGTGTTTTTGAATTCAAAACCAACAAAAAACATTAAAAGCAACTTAATTCCTAACACCCACTTGCAAGCTTAGAGTGGGACCCATTTGACATGGGTGGTGAATGAGTCCCTCTTGGCTCAAAATTCAAACTAATTCAAAATTTCTTTTGGGTTTTTATTCATTAAGACCTTATGTTAGCTTGTGATGTTTTATTTTTGGGTAATTAGGGCATAAGCATGTATAAATAAGTGTTTTTCCATCCATTTTAACCCCCATTCATCATATTCACTTAATCATCTCATACGTTCATTCAAGCATTATTGAATCCTTCAATCAAGCAATTTCAAGCATCTTGGACCAACCATTGATATATCTTCAGACTTCAACAACAAGGATTTGGTGATTTTAGGACACATGCATGTTATTTATTCATCATTCCTTTCTTGTTTTCATTTCATTTCTTTATCTAAGGGTTTGATTACCAAAGTGGGATTTGAACAAGGAAAATCCCTATACTTTAACCCTTAACCATTTCGTCCCTCTTTGCATGTGTGTTTTCAGGTCTTGTAGGCAGATTTGTCAAAGAAATAGGTGTTGGAAAGTGGTAAAAAAGTCATCAAAGTGATTCAAATCAACTAAACCCTAATTCAAGCTTAGAGACAACATTCAGCCCATTTTCTATAGATTTGACTCTGTCAACCTGACAAGAAGATAAACTTGTGCAAATCTGGACCCACAAACTTGACCCTTGAATCTATAGAATTGTGGAGGAGAACTAATTCCAAATCAATGGAAAATGTGCCCCACTTTTAGGTTGAAAAGTTGATTTCATCAAAATTCAGTTCTCGACAGTCGAAAACTAGTTTCAAAGCATTTTACTAGAAGGAGGATTGATTCACCATCAGTGGCGAATGAGTCCCATTGGTGATCATAGTGATTTTTTCCAGATTCCAAAATCTTTCAGTATCAAAATTTCATCTCCAAGTGCACTTTTTTTAGTTTCACTCAATTTTGTTTGCATTTGTTTATGTTTCTAGTTCATTTTTGCATATCACACTATGTTTTCAAACACTTCACATTCCATAAGTTTTGCATTCATAATCAATCAATTTTATCAATTAGCTGCATCTAGATCATTGCATTTAGTCATAATTACATCATACATACCTTAGTTTGAGTGAACCACCATAGTTTTTGGGGTTGATCTGTCTCCTTTTAGGTGATAAACCCTAAGAGTGCAAGAGAAGCACATAGAACAACAAAAATGTTGGTTTATTTTGGTGAACCTGCATATTGAACACATTATCTTTCTGATTTGCATTGAATTTACATCCTAGGACTCATAACATTAATCTTTGCATTAGATTTTTGCATTGTTTTTGCATCCTAGGATTTACACATTTTTATTAGTGAATATCTCACATAGATTTCATTTTTGCATTTTAAAACATTACAAAAACCAAAATTCTACATCTGTATCTTTATTTTGGATCTAAAAAACATAAAAATCACTTTAAATTTTCTGAAAAAACACAAAAAAATCCACCCCTGGACTCATTCACCACCCTAGGCGAATCAATCCAGTTGCACATTCTACACTGCATTTTCAGGCATTTTCTAGGTATTTTCTACATTACAGTTTCCTGTTATTACTTTTTGTCATACTTTCTAAATTTTTTGTTTTCTTCTCTTTCTTGCAAATTATTTTACTTTCACTCATTGTCATCATGGCTTTTTTCTTTAATAATTTTTGGAATTCATTGAAATCCTTAGTGGACATGTCCAATTGTGCCTTTGGCTATGATCCTAATGACCTTGAGCTTCATCATGATCCTTCAACTCCACATGAATGTCCTCCTCGTGTTGTTGACATCATTGGAGAAGATGATGATAGCATGAACAAGTTCATAAATTCATGCCTTGACAACCTTGAAGCCAATGCAACCTTTTACCCATTCATGAAGTCACAAGATCTTCCTACTGTTTCACCTCCTAACATGTTTGGATACCTCTATCCCAAAATAAACAAAGGACCTAAATTCCATTCAATAGGTGGACTTGGTTCCTCTAAACAACCACATTCTCAACCATTTTATTATAACAAAGTTACCAACACACAAATCAATCTTGAAGAAACATATGGAAAGGGTTTTACTATCTTAAGAAAAAAAGGTTGAGATACAACAACTAAACATGACATTCACCAAATTTTTGAACAAAAACCAATAGAAGAAAACACAACAGGATTATGATATTAAGATCCTCCTCATGACAACAAGCCTCCATTTGAAAATTGGAGATTTCAAGATGATGGCACAATGATCTTTGATTCCCCTCTTGACTTGGATGTTCTCCTTCCACATGAACAACCTATAAATGATTCCAATGATAAGGATGCTAGGATCCCCATGGGTCCTCTTCCTCCTTCAATCCATGAAAAAGGTGAATCTAGTAAATGAAAATGACCATACAAATTGAAAAAAATAAGGTTTCCTCTCTACCCACCACCTGAATGTGAAAGGAAATGACAAATGCTTCTAAATAGAAGTCTTATACTCTTACCACCTTCAAATAGGTTGGTCATCCATCCTAAAGATTCTAATGTACCATATTGAAAATACCATCATGTTCTTAGACATCACAGTGATGAATTTAAAACATTGAAGACATACTAGACAAGTATCACTTCACTGATACTGACTGTTATCCTATCATCCCATAATTCCTTAAACTAAATCCCTCATTATGCCATAGTTGTAGAATTTTCCATTCTCACTATTGCATGATTCTTCCCATCACCTATCTAGCTCGTTCTTTCCTTACACTTAGTGGGAGCAAGAAGTTGATTAGCCCTATCCTAGTAATGCATTTTGCTTGTCTCTTACTACGTTATTTACCCTTCGCTTATACTACTTGAGATTGAGAAGCCAATAACTCAGTTAATGGTCGACTTACATTTGCATTACTATCCCTTTTACATTTTCCTTTTTATTTTTCTTTTCTTTGGTGTGATTGTATGTACGTATTGTGTTCCCCCATAATGTGTTTTTGATGTTCTCCTCTCTTTGTGCACTTCCTCTATTTGTACCTCCATTCTTCTATATGCCATGCTTTATCCTTTATTTTTCAATTTTGTATTGTGTTTTCCTTTTGGGGATGATGCAAAGTGTAGAGACACCCTATGTCCCTTCCATGTTGACCCAATTGGTCCCTTTTCCTTTTACTTTGTCTTTTCTTGTGTTTTTCTTTTGAGGATGACATAAGGAATCGAGACCGAAATGTCTCCTTCATGTTGACCCAAAATATTTTCCTTTTCTTTTTCCTTTTCCTTTTCTTTTCGCTTGTGTTTCTCCTTTTGGGGATGATGCAAAGCATTGAGACCGAAATGTCTCTTCCATGTTGACCCAAAATGAACTTTCTTTTTCTTTGTTTTCACTCTCTTTGTGTCATTCTTCCAGTTCTATGTATTTGGAGAATGATGACAATTATGAGCTCTTTAATCAAAACATTGCAGCAATGAACATACTAACCCCAAATCCATAGATCCCTTATGTGTTTGGTGTGTTCCTTTCTCTGGGGAAATATTACTCAGAAACATATGACTTGGCATAGGGGCTTCCAAAATTTGCTCTCATATCTTGTTTCTTTTTGCATTTTTCCCTCACTACTTTAAATTAATTTCTCACAGAACAATGTGTAGAAATTCCTTTAAAGTGGGGGAATACATTGGCATTATTCATTTGCATTCTTGGTTCTTATTGTTTCCTTGTCACTTGATATGATGTGTTCTAACTTTGTGGATGGCATTGGGTGTGATGTCCTTCATAAGTGTGATCTATCTCAGCATATTACATCCCTCTTGGTGGCCTGATGTGACACACTACATCCCCTAAGTTGTGAATATTCTATTCTTTGATTGGTCCTCTCTTGGAGACATTAGACACAATGTTCCCTAAGTAATAGACCTTGCATAAGCTTAACAAGACTCATTTGAACATTTATTTTATATTTTTTACATTTTACATTTTTGCATTTACATGGCCACCTTGCGTGCCTATGGTACCATCCTATTTGTTCGTGAGTTCTAAGCATTCGTAGCTTTTCTTGTCCCATGAATCATGAACCAAAAGTTTCCTTTGTGCTGCCTTATTAAAGTTATTAGGAGGTATAACTTTGATATGGTTGAGTGGGAATCCCATTCCATGACACAAATTTACCCATAGCCACGTATGTGTTTGTGAGTACATACCACCTGAGCATATGTTTCTCACCTTTTGGGCTTTCTTACCCAGCAGGAAACCATGAGTTTCATTTCCCCCGAATGAGTATGTATTTTCTTTTTCAGACAAACAACCTAGATCTAATCCACAACTAGCTGGACAAATGATTGAAGCTTGATCCAACCTTTTCCTTTTTCCTCTTCCTTTTATTTCTCTTTCACATGTGTGTTCCT
Source organism: Sequoia sempervirens (assembly GCA_007258455.2). Classification (NCBI taxonomy): domain Eukaryota; kingdom Viridiplantae; phylum Streptophyta; class Pinopsida; order Cupressales; family Cupressaceae; genus Sequoia; species Sequoia sempervirens. The sequence continues at coordinate 19,985 of VDFB02269871.1, read as the reverse complement.
TTGTTCTTATGTTTAGTTTGCAATGGGATCTTCAATCATAGGGGCTTGATCATTTCCATTCCATCTTGCTAGCATAGGTGCATTTGGATCCCTCTTGATATGCATGGCTACTTTAGTGTGAGTTTGAAGCAAGTTCGTCCTCTCACTAAAGTGGGGGCTAAATGTACCATAGAAAAATGGATCATTGATAATTTCATGGTCATCTAGTTCTTTTTCCTCTGATGCTTGACCTATTTTTCTTAGATTTAATGTTGCAATGTAACTTAAACATTCAAATTAGATCCTGAATATTCAAATTATGATGTCTTGTGAAGTGTTGTAACATATTTCTACACTTTTCTAGACTCTTATTATAATTCATCTAAATATTCCCTTTCTATCCCATATCAAGTCCTATTCCAAAGTGTTGTAAAGTCTTGTAACAAGCTTTCATGCTTTTCTAGGCTTGTCATCACTAATTACACCTTTCTTATGCTTTATTTTGCCCCTTTATGCACTTATAGGCCTTAATTAATTGTGTTTTTGAATTCAAACCTGATAAAGAACATTAAAAGAAACTTAATTCCCAACACCCACTTGCAATCCTAGAGTGGAACCCATTCACCCATGGCAAATGAGTCCCTCTTGGCTCAAAATTCAAAATAATTCAAAATTTCTTTTGGGTTTTTATTCATTAAGACCTTATGTCGGCCTATGTTGTTTTATTTTTAGGTAATTAGGGCATAAGTGTGTATAATAAGTGTTTTTCCATCCATTTTAACCCCCATTCATCATATTCACTTAATCATCTCATACATTCATTCAAGCATTCAAGTATTATTACATCCTTCAATCAAGCAATTTTAAGCATCTTGGAGTAGCCATTGATATATATTTAGACTTCGCCAACAAGGATTTGGTGAGTTTAGGACACTTGCATGTTATTTATTCATCATTCCTTTCTTGTTTTCATTTCATTTCTTTATCTAAGGGTTTGATTACAAAAGTGGGATTTGACCAAGGAAAATACGTATACTCTAAGGTTAACTAGTTTTCCCTTCTTTGCATGTGTGTTTGCAGGTCTTGTAGGAATATTTGTCAAATAAATAGGTGTTGGAAAGTGGCCAACAAGTCATCAAAGTGATTCAAGTCAAATAAACCTTAATTCAAGCTTGGAGTCAACATTCATCTCATTTTTTGCAGATTTGACTTCGTCAACCCGACAAGAAGACAAGTGCATATTTGGACCCACAAACTTGACCCCTGAATCTACAAAATTTTGGAGGAGGACTGATTTTCCATTAGTGGTAAATGAGTCCCACTTTCAAGCTGAAAAGTTGATTTCATCAAAATTCAGTTCCCGACAGTCAGAAACCAGTTTCAAGGCATTTTACCAGAAGTAGGACTAATTTGACATTAGTGGAAAATGATTCCCACTGGTGATCAACAGTGATTTTTTCTAGATTCTAGAATCTTCCAACATCAGTATTTCATCTCCAAGTGCACTCTATTCAGTTTCATTCAATTATTTTTGCATTTTTTTATGTTTCTAGTTCATTTCTACATATTACCTTGTGTTTTCAAACACTTCACATTTCATTAGTTTTGCATTCATAATCAATCAATTTTATCAATTAGCTACATCTATATCATTGAATTTAGTCATAATTACATCATACATACCTTAGTTTGAGTGAACCACCATAGTTTTTGTGGTCTATCTCTCTCCTTTTAGGTGAAAAACCTTAATATTGCAAGAGAAGTACATAAAACAACAAAAAATGTTGGTTCAATGTGATACAAATGTGTTTATCTTCATCCCAAAAGGAGAATGTTTGTATAAAATTGTGTTGGACTTCTTCCTAGTCTCTAGTCTCTCTACATCTTTCTCGATTGATATACCAAGTTTTGACTATTGGGGTAAGTGTCTAATAGAATAATAAAATGTAGAAGTAATGGTCATATTCTCCATTTTCTTCCCATATGTGGATGCAATGTTGAATGGGTTTTTCTAGAGTAGTTTTTCCATCATATTTGGGAATTAGGTTGTTTTCTCCTTCTTATAGGTATTGATCCTTGACTAAGATCTGAAATACCTACCATGTAGGGATAAATTGTTTATGTGTATACAACCAACATGTATAATTACATATGAGAGTTTCTTAGAAAGTGGTGATTCAGGTGGTCTCAAGTTGGAATGTTCTTTCCATGTTTCCTATATAGTCCTTTACATCACTCACTCTAGAAAACTATGGTAACTTGATATGCGAAATTCATCTTTGGATGTGGTTGATATTTCTTAGATTAGGTTGTTCATCTATGGATGAGCTGTATAGGTGGATGTGCACTATGAAGACCCATATAATCCATAGAGTTTATGTTGTGGTAAGGTATTGTTGTTAGTCTTGGAAATGGAGAAAACTAGGCCTTCTTTCCTCTCTCCTTTGTGGTTTTTTTTCTCTTAATGGAATGTGGATTGTTCTATTGTCATTTTCTAAGGAAATTTCCACTCTTTTGGAGTCTATTGTGCCATTATAATTAACAAACCATTCTAGCTCAAGTAATGCTCTAAATGTGTTGAAGGGATCCTTCCTCTCCACAACTTCAAAATTAGCTATTTGTTTGATCCATTTAATGTTTAATTCTACATTCCTCCATGTTCCTAATGTATCCATGTGAAAACCATTGCCTAGACTTATATCCATAGGTGTTCTAATAAGTTTAGTTTTTCATAGCCTCTCCCAAGTAGTTTCTAGAATTATGTTGAGGTCTACATCTAAATCAATCATCACATGTTTAACATTATTGTCATTTAGATTGCAGTAATAAATAAAGGACCATTTTTCCAATTCTGATCTTCAACAATATAATGTATTTTTTATTGTTTTTTTTTATTCTTGTAGAGGAGGGGGACCAACTACTTAGGACTCCAAGTCACAAGAAAGTATAGAACAATAGGCTACCCTGATCTACCTGAAGCTAACATATTGTTTTGAAAGAGTTGAAAGTTTAAAGGATAAAAAGGAAGAACAACCTAGTTGCTACTACCCTTGTACAAGCCTGGATGTTTTAGGAAGTTAGGTGAGTAGTTTTTTGAGTCTGGACTACAACTCAAACAACTTACTACTAAAGGACTACAGTGCAGGACATAGACTCTAGCATGATGCGTTGGTGTCCTAGTGGTGTGCAGTCATCCATATAGACAAAAAGTGCAAGGTATAGTTTGAAATCACATAAAACTAACTAGAAACCTAATTGATGAAGTTTATTACAATAACAAAAATATAAAATAGTAGAATGATAGAATAGTAAGAAGAATACTTTAAATTAATCTAATCTACTAATTGACAAAGAAGGGTGAGGAAAGTGCACCTTCCTACCCACATGTTAATATCTTCAAGATCTTCACCTCAATGATAACTTGCACATAGAAGACAGGAAAATTTTGGGGCTATTCTTAGAGGACTACCTCAATTAGTCCCCCACTTTGTTGTTTCCACCTCTATGGACAACTAGATAGCAATGATTGAAGAAATATGATAAAGGAGATTATGTAGAAATAGAGGTACCAAGAAATAAGAAAACACAATATGCTACAATATCAATATGATAATGCAAAATGAATAGGAAATGTAAGGATATCACCTTCTCAACCAAGTTATCCCAAGGAAACTAAAGAAAGAAGTGAGTGAGCAAGCCTTCAAAGACTAACCTTGTCACAACAAGGAGGAGAGTGAACCAATAAAACACTAACTTGCAGCTTCAATGGAGGTGGTGGAGCTTGAAAGTGTTGAAAGTGGATGAGAAGAGTGAAGATAGTTACCCAAAGTGTGAAGATGATCAAGAAGCATGGAATAATGAATGAGATAGCTATTTGAAAGGTGATTTGGTCAAGGGAGAAATAAGCATTACACTTCACATCCAATGGAGGAGTGTAATGTCTTTGCAGATTCTAAAGGCAAGAATCCTATTAGGATGACAACGCACCACACAGACATCTGCATGTCATGCTAGTTTCCAAGGAATAATATCGCCCACTGACATGTAAAACAACTACCAAGTGGACATGGAAATTTGGCAGAAATAGGGATTGCATTATCAGACTTAATTTTCTAAGGTAGGAGGTAGCATAAATGTGGAATTTTCCTAAGGATGCAAATTCACACCATTACATTTTTCCCCCATTTTATCAAGTAAAGTAGAGAGAGAGATAAGGAATGTATACATGAATCGTTGAGGAAGTAGACCAAAATCATGTGAACTCGGGTGCAGGAGAGAGATATGGCTCCACAAGTACTCAATCCTATGGAGATTTGAATAAAATTTTATTAGGTGCTCGAGCTTGTGGATGGTGAAAAAAAGGCTCAATAGGTGCTCGGTCCTATAGAATTGGCCCCACAGGTGCTTGGTCCCACAGAGGATGATCAAAGGGTTATATATGTGCTCGGTCATGTAGAATCAAAATGCTTCATAGATGCTCAATCCTATAAAGGAGGCACCATAGGTGCTCGGTCCTACAAGGAAACATGTTAATCTATAGAAAAAACATGTTAGGCAAGAAAAAAGAAACATAGACAGACAAGTAGTCATATCTGGAAACAACCAATTGAAGGAGAATATTTCAAAGAGGTCCCTCGAGAAACCTTCAAGGAATCCTTTTGAAAGATTCTCTTTCCTCAAGGAACCCAAAAAAAGAATGGTCTCCTCAAAGGAAAATTCTTAATTCTTTTTTCTATGAGTTTGATTTCAAAAGAAAATATTGCTAAGGGGATCCTTTGTGAAGGATACAATTTTTGAAAAATTCAAATATTTTCAGCAAGGGATTCATTGGCCATCGAATACACCTTATTGAAAATTAGAGAGGTAGGGCGCCCCCTTAGGATGGTGCATGAAAATTGAAGGAGCATGTGGCATCCTAAGGAAAAGATGATCATGTTGAGATGTGGCCCATGATACATGGCAAGAAGTAGATGTGGGAATTTTTTTACACACGCGAGGGAAAACACATAGGCACCACAACATCAATAAGTAAGAAAAGAATAGCAAAGATAAAGAAATCAAGAGACAAGGGGGATATGATAATTTGGGGTCAAAATTGCTCATAAATGTAGATAGACAAATATATATAATATATGTATGAACTGTCATCAATCCACTACTATATCAAATCATTAAGAAGATACTGTGAAAATAAAATAAAAATAAAAAATTAGGTCAACATGGAAGGGATAGATGCCCCAACACTTTGCATCATCCCTAATTGTCAAAAAGCAAGGAACAAAAAATAGAAGAATAATGGAGCATATAAAAGAAGGTTACAACATAATATACTCCTGTATCCAAGAACATACAAGTGAGAAAAGGGTTCTTGAGGAACATATAAAACAAGCATGGGGGAAACATAGCACACAAAAAAATCTAATCTATAGATGAAGAAGAGGTTTCCTCCTAGTCCTCATCAACTAGGAGGTCTTCATTCTCAAACTATAGATCATTATAGGGAGAGGGAAGATGAGCTTGCAAGGGTGGGATAGCAAGGGGAGCACCCTTTAATTCTCCTATGGAAAGCTCCAATTCTCCTCTAGAAAGCACTAAGGAAGATATCCCCTAGAGATCTTCTTTGCTCAACTTTGGTTAGGTAAATGTCATTGTTCTTGCAAAGATTGCCAATAGAGTCAGGACATCATCCACCAAGTTGAGCATGAAATTGATAGGAGTGCCATGTGTCGACCAAGCAAGCAAAGGAGGCACCTGATATCCATTGCCAACCTCACCAAAAGACTCGAGACAGTGACAAACTCAAGGGATGTAGAGGTTGCCTCCATCACTAGGGCAACACAAGCCAAAGCAGAACCTTCTCCCGAAGAAGGTGATCCCTTCTTTCAACACCCATTAGAAGGAGGTTCATATTCCAACTTATGCTTCATTAAAGGACTCAAGATCACCACAGAAGAAGTGGAAGGTAAGGAGGAAGAAGACAGAACCATGGTGGATACCATTAAGGTATTCAACATATCCACAAGCTTAGGAAAAGGTAGGATGTCTATAAGGGACATCAGGAGAGGAGGCTCGACTAAGGGAGTGATGAATACTTGCACCCTTTTAGGGTGAGGATCATCCATTCTCATGAGGAGAGTCAGAAGCAAGATCAAAGCAAGAAAAACTAAAGAAGGGGTAGAAGAGGGGGCCACAATATGAGATGTCAAAACAAGAGCTATCAACTCCTCTTCTTCCTTCTATAAGGTAGCCTACTCTGTAGCCAAATATTTTCTCCAATGCTTACTCTCATGTGCAAGGTGATTTATTTAGCTTTGAGAGCTAGAATTTGCAATTTGAGGAGTAACAAAAGGATCCTATTCTACAATGTAATTGTCCATCATAGTTGTTTCTAGTGGTAGGAGTGACTCATGGACAAAAACATGAGGAAGAGATGCAAGAATAGAGGCAACAACTAGTGGAGAAGCAAACTTAAGCTCGTTGGCACCTGGGAATCTTCCCATTCTCCACTCTAGGGGTAGGAGTAGTAGGAGGCGATGGAGGCCACTTGATGTAGAGGAAACTCCACGAGGACCCTTTTGCTTAACATAGAAAATGGGTCGAGGCACTATGGGAAAGATAGGAAGGTCAAAATTATGATGCTTCGCCTTCTGCCAAGCGGGAACCATCAGACTCCCAAAGAAATTTATACATGGACTCATCAAACAAGGCATAAAAGTGAATTCTGAAGGTGCCATAGGAAGGTGAGAGGTGGAAGTAGATGAAACAGTAGAAGAAGAGGAAGGCTCTTGGGTGCGATCAGATTCCCCCTTCCCCTTTTGAGAGGAGGAAGAGGCAACATGTTGCTACATGATCATAGAAGCCTTAACTGAAATAGCATAATGGGAAGGAGGGTAGGTCACTTTCGGTGCTATGCCCCCATTCTTGTATTTAACATAATTGCAATATAATAGGTTAGCCCCTAGAGGAAGCAAATCAATAGGGCCAGGCTAGAAGTGATCTAACGAATAGGCCCCATGTGACACTAGGGATTTATAGCCAGTGGCATGCACAATGTGCATGAATCCCTCAAGAGAGAACTTCAAAATTTTATGGATCATTGAATGGACTAAATTCATGGAAACTACACATGGAATGTTATAAAGGAGCATGTGGCATCCTAAGGAAAAGATGATCGTGCTGAGATGTGGCCCACGATACATGGCAAGAAGTAGATGTGGGAATTTTTTTACACACGTGAGGGAAAACACATAGGCACCACAACATCAATAAGTAAGAAAAGAATAGCAGAGATATAGAAATCAAGAGACAAGGGGGATATGATATTTTGGGGTCAAAATTGCTCATAAATGTAGATAGATAAATATATATAATATATGTATGAACTATCATCAATCCACTACTATATCAAATCATTAAGAAGATAGTGTGAAAATAAAACAAAAATAAAAAATTAGGTCAACATGGAAGGGATAGATGCCCCCAACACTTTGCATCATCCCTAATTGTCAAAAAGCAATGAACAAAAAATAGAAGAATAATGGAGCATATAAAAGAAGTTTACAACATAATATACTCCTATATCCAAGAACATACAAGTGAGAAAAGGGTTCTTGAGGAACATATAAAACAAGCATGGGGGAAACATAGCACACAAACAAATCTAATCTATAGATAAAGAAGAGGTTTCCTCCTAGTCCTCATCAACTAGGAGGTCTTCATTCTCAAAATATAGATCATTATAGGGAGAGGGAAGATGAGCTTGCAAGGGTGGGATAGCAAGGGGAGCACCCTTCAATTCTCCTCTGGAAAGCACTAAGGAAGAGAGCCCCTAGAGATCTTCTTTGCTCAACTTTGGTGAGGTAAATGTCATTGTTCTTGCAAAGATTGCCAACAGAGTCAGGCCATCATCCACTAGGTTGAGCATGAAATTGATAGGAGTGCCATGTGTCGACCAAGAAAGCGAAGGAGGCACCTGGTATCCATTGCCAACCTCACCAAAAGACTCAGGATAGTGACAAACTCAAGGGATGTAGAGGTTGCCTCCATCATTAGGGCAACATAAGCCAAAGCAAAACCTTCTCCCGAAGAAGGTGATCCCTTCTTTCAACACCCATTAGAAGGAGGTTCATATTCCAACTTATGCTTCATTAGAGGATTCAAGATCACCACAGAAGAAGTGGAAGGTAAGGAGGAAGAAGACATAACCATGGTGGCTACCATTAAGGTATTCAACATATCCACAAGCTTAGGAAAAGGTAGGATGTCTATAAGGGACATCAGGAGAGGAGGCTCGACTGAGAGAGTGATGAATAATTGCACCCTTTTAGGGTGAGGATCATCCATTCTCATGAGGAGAGTCAAAAGCAAGATCGAAGCAAGAAAAACTAAAGAAGGGGTAGAAGAGGGGGCCACAATATGAGATGTCAAAACAAGAGTTATCAACTCTTCTTCCTTCTATAAGGTAGCCTAATCTGTAGCCAAATATTTTCTCCAACGCTTATGCTCATGTGCAAGGTGATTTATTTAGCTTTGAGAGCTAGAATTTTCAATTTGAGGAGTAACAAAAGGATCCTATTCTACAATGTAATTGTCCATCATAGTTGTTTCTAGTGGCAGGAGTGACTCATGGACAAAAACATGAGGAAGAGATGCAAGAATAGAGGCAACAACTAGTGGAGAAGCAAACTCAAGCTCCTTGGCACCTGGGAATCTTCCCATTCTCCACTCTAGGGGTAGGAGTAGTAGGAGGTGATGGAGGCCACTTGATGTAGAGGAAACTCCACGAGGACCCTTCCGCTTAACATAGAAAATGGGTCGAGGCACTATGGGAAATATAGTAAGGTCAAAATTATGATGCTTGGCCTTCTACCAAGCGGGAACCATCAGACTCCCAAAGAAATTTATACATGGACTCATCAAACGAGGCATAAAAGTGAATTCCGAAGGTTCCATAGGAAGGTGATAGGTGGAAGTAGATGAAATAGTAGAAGAAGAGGAAGGCTCTTGGGTGTAATCAGACTCCCCCTTCCCCTTTTGAGAGGAGGAAGAGGCAACATGTTGCTTCATGATCATAGAAGCGTTAACTAAAATAGCATAGTGGGAAAGAGGGTAGGTCACTTTCGGTGCTATGCCCCCATTATTGTATTTAACATAATTGCAATATAATAGGTTAGTCCCTAGAGGAAGCAAATCAATAGGGCCAGGCTAGAAGTGATCTAACGAATAGGCCCCATGTGACACTAGGGATTTATAGCCAGTGGCATGCACAATGTGCATGAATCCCTCAAGAGAGAACTTAAAACTTTTATGGATCATTGAAGGGACTACATTCATGGAAACTACACATGGAATGTTATAATTAATTTATTCTCCTTAAAATGATAATATTTTTTCAAATAATATAGCTAAAACATTAAAATTCATAAGTTAATCACAAAGATTATTTCAATTTACCAACTTCTATTAAATAACATAATTCATGTTAAAAAAGATACAATATAGTGTAGTGTCAAAAAAATTCATCATTTATATTTTACACTTAATTTGGGAATGATTAACATTAAAATGGACCTAATGTTGCCTTGATCTAGTGTTGTAATGTATTTTCCACTTTCACATTAGATTTAGGGCCCTTTTAAGCTAAATTGACCTAATTTTTCCTTAATTTAATGTTGTAGATTATATTTATTTACACTTTCACATTGAGTTTTGGGACCTATTGTATTTATGACCTTCATATCATCATTAATAGGCCCCTAAGATGCTATATTATGCATCTTAAGGCATATTTTAACTAGAATCCTGACATAGACATCAAATATACTTAATTTCTTAACTCCCCAACATTCTATCCACCTAAATAGGCTTGGTGTTACCCATACACCACCTTGGGAATATGAGTTCCATCCAAATGGAACCTGTATCCCACAAGTGGTGTAAGAATCCCATTTGGCTTCTTTTAGGTTTTTTAGTGGGAAATCAGGGTTTTAAATACAAATTTTATGTATGTCATCCTCTGAGATCTAATAAATGGTAAATTGGATGGATTTCCTATATAAAAAAGGTCTCAAATCATTATTTCAATAAGCATTCATGATATCAAGCCTAGCATTCAAGAGTTAAGCATTCCAAGACTTTATAAGAGCCTCAAGAGAGTTTACAATATCGTTTCTAAGGCATTTAAGGGAATAATTTTTCATCATTTGTTGCAGTAATTCAAGATCCATCATCATGTCAAGATCATCAAGCATCAAGCAGGTTGTTGAGCTAGTGTTTTCATGTAGCATTGAAGATCCATTTACAAGCATTGTTTCATATAAAAGTTCAAGGTCAATATCTACATTCTACATGGCCACTTCATGTTAGATTTTTGATTCACATCTCAAGACATTATCCAAGGTATCATTTTTCATGATTCATATTTCATATTTCATTGTTTCATCACAAGGTTTAATTACCTAAATAGTGTTTGACCAAGGAAAACCCTTATATCCTAACAATAAACAAGTTTTTCTCTCTCTTTACATGTGTGATTGTAGATCTAGGTGTCTTGGAGCTTGAATATCCTTTGAATATTAGCTTGCAAAGTTGAATAAAGTCATCAAGTTGTCACAAGTTTGTCATCTTCATGGAAAGGCACCTACAGGTTACAAATCAAGGTTTTAGATCTAGAAACGAAGTGTGGAAGGAAGAGCAGAGATTGGAGACTTGATTCATACCTTAACCCTTTGAAAAAGCATAGTGATATTGATACACCACTTGTGGAGTATAAGTCCCAATACTAGGGATTTTCTATATTTTAGAAGATTCAGATCACACATTGATAGATTCTAGTTTTGGCACAAAAACCCTAGTCTGGGATCAAATCGTCCAAATTGGCATATGAGTCCCAGTGGGCATTAAAAACTAGGTTTTTTAGAGTTTTGGAGGTCGTTTTGACCTCATCCTTCTCCAAGGTGGACCTCTATTCATTCCTAGTTTGTTATTTTGCATTTCAGTTTCATTTTCGAGGTCATTTAGTTAGGTTTTTCATAGTACTTTGCATGCCATTTACATTTCTTGTCTTTCCAAGCCCTAACTTGGTCATGAACCCTCTTATTGTCTTTAATCACACCCTAGGATACCTTATTTCAAGATATATTTCCCCTACTTCATCCTCGTATTGAGATCTCTAGGGTTTCCTTGAATGAGAGTGAAGAAGATTGTTGTTCTATGTCCTAAACTAGAAGCAACAACAATTTTCCACCTTTCATTTTTCTGAACCTACATTTAGAACATCTTAATTCTGATTTGGAGTGCATCATCATCCTGGATTTAGCTTGCATTAACATTGCATTAGATTTTTCATTAGTTAATTAGCATCTAGGGTTTCTAATTCTTGCATTAGTGAAAGTGCATATAGGTTGCATTTTTGCATCTTGCATCACTGAATATCATCTGAAATATGCGTTTGCACTTAGCCTAGACATCATCCAAAACATAAAACATAGAAACCATTCAATTTTTTTTGAAATTAAACAAAAAACCCTAGAATGGGACTCATACGCCCCTATGGGCGATTTAGTCCTAGTACAAATTTTAAATTGCATTTTCCAACATTGAATTCTCTATTTCTATGCTTTTTTTTTCTGTTGTTAATTTTCTATTCTAGTTTGCAAAGTTTCAGTTTTTCTTCTTTCATTGCATACATTGCATAATATGGGATTTGCAATCTAAGTTCTTGTATTTCATTTCATCATGGACATGTGCTTTAATAAGATTTGGATGTCCTTGAAGTCCCTAGTGGATGTGACAAGTTGTTTTGAAAATGATCCTAATGAAATTGAACTTACTCATTCTCACTCGACTCATAATGCATGTCCTCCTAGTGATGTTGAAATCATTGGAGAAGATGATGATAGTATGAATAAATTCCTAAATTATTGCCTCAACAACCTTGAAAACAATGCATCCTTCTATCCATCTATCAAACAACCAATACTATGTATAATACCACCACTTGAAATATTTGGTTACCTACATCTTGAAACTAAGCAACAAACCAAACCTAAGTTCCCTACAATAGGTGAACCTAGTTCCTATAGTTAGGAAAAAATTCAACCATTCTATGTTAACAATGTGACCAACACTCCCATCAATCTAGAAGACATATGGAAAAGGATTCACGATCTTGAGCAAACAAGGATGTGATACAACAAGTGAACATGAAATTTTTCAACTCTTAGAGCAAACACCAACTAAAGATACTAAAGGGTTAGGATATCAATATCCTCCTCCCGATATGAGTATCCTCCTTCCTAAAGAACAACCAATGCCTCCTAACGATGATAAGGATGATAGGGTCATTTTAGGTGCCCTTGTCTGCATTCAACTAGAGAAGTTGGTAAGTCTAGCAAGCAAAGAAGACCTTACAAGATAAAGAAACTACAATTCCCTTGTCCACCATCTACAATTGAGAAAACTTTACACATAATTCTAATTCAATGACTTATCACATTACCACCCATGCCAAAAATTCGATTTCCAAATCCTAAGAACAATAAAACATCTCATTGCAAATATCATAGAAGTTTTAGTCATAGTACTGATGAGTGCCATGCTTTAAAACAAATATTCAAAAAGTTTGATATTATAGAAATAGTCCCTTAAAGTAGGACCCCTTTTTCTCCTTGCCATGTAATGGTTGTAGAATCATCACATTCTCACAATTACATGCTTTACATTCATTGAAAATCATTCTAATATCAACGAGCTCTTTTCCATAACCTACCTCAACTCATTCTTATTTTGCACTCAGTGGGGGAAAGAATTAGATAGCCTTGTCATAGTAATGCATTTATCATTGTCCCTTTGGCTAGTTGTTTTCCTTCCATATACAATGAACATTATTGGGATGTGGATGACCTGCTAATAGGTTGAATTGCATGTGCCTAACTAGTCTTTTGCATTATTTTTTTTTATTTTTTGTGATTGCATATGTGTAATGTGATCCACTCTGCTATTCTATTTGATGTATTTGTCTCTCTCTCTTTGTGACATTCCTCTATTTATATCTACATTCTTCTTATGTCGTAAAATATTTTCATTTTTTCATTGGTCTTGTGTTTTCCTTTTGGGGATGATGCAAGGCATCGAGACATTCATGTTGACCCAAAATATTTTCCTTTATCTTTTCTTGGTCTTTTGTTTTCCTTTTGGGGATGACACAAGGCATCAAGACATTCATGTCTCTTCCATGTTTACTCGAAAGGATTTTTCTTTGTTTTCACTCTCTTTATATCATTCTTCATAATTTATGAGTATTTGGGGAATGATGACAATTTCAAGCTCTCTTAAAAATATTGTAGCAAGAACATACTAACCCCAAATCCATGGATCCCTCATGTGTTTAAAATTTTTATTTTTGGGGTAACCTCTCTTCCTTTTCATGAAGTAGCTTCATTTGGAAACATATGTGTAATACCCCTCCGTTTTGGATATTTGGTTCGGAAGTGTTTTCTTTGTAATGCTTTGTTATGATCATGATGTGACTTTAGAACTTGGTTGCTTTTTCATTGCAATTGTTAAATGATGTGAAAGTTATATTTTGATGTAATGTTATTTTACTCTGATGTTAACTTTATGACATGCTTTGGATTAACTTAGAAGATATTTGATTTAATGAAGTTTTATGTTGTTGATCATATCATTGATGTTAGATGCATTAGTTAGTGATATTGTATTGGTGAAGGGGACAGGATTGTATCACTCGCTTGTGAGCGCCCTACGATTCTGAGATTTCCTCTTCATGGTGTGTTTGATCATATTATATATATTTTACATGTTCGACATGCTCTTTGTTGTAGGTTGACAGGTACATGACATCGAATCCACCTAGCTTCACAGGTTTGAGCGTGTCCATTGACCAACGGTAATCGATTGGGAGATAGTAGCTAGGTTTTCCATGCCAAGTCGTCACCCTAGTCATAGCGTGTTGTCGGGTTAGTTGTTTTAATTTGATTGTTTTCACCTCGAGTAATTATTTAATTGCAAATTAAATAGGTTATTAAATGTTAGGAGTAATTTAATTGATGATTAAATGTATTTAGTTGCAATGGTGAAACATTATTTATTTTATTGATTTATTTGATTTAATTAATCAAATAATTTTTAGTTTATTGATTGATTTGATTAATTAATAAAATTAGATTGAGTTTATTAATTAACTAGGTTAATGGTGATAAATTAAATGAAATAGCAATTTTGGCATTATTGTATATTTAGATTCAAATTTAAATTGAAAATGGAAATCATATTGGATACTCAAAGTTAAATTAAAATAAATAAATAAATGATAATGAGTTTTAATTTCACTTTTAAAAATTGTTGATAAAGTAAATTCTTTGCAAAATTTGTATTCTTTTGTTTCAATGAATTTTGAAAAATGCATGAGGTTTGAATTAGAAATTAGAAATTTGTTTTAAATTTGAAAATGAGAATATCTTCCAAATGTTTTTAAAATATATTTAGTGAGTGGGATTTTTAGGGTTTGGCCAAAATTTGGGGAAACTCTATTTTAGCATCTCCATTTCATTTTGGTGGGGATGGCTTTTTGAATTTTGTTGGAGAGTTTTGGTGGCTTTGCTTGGAATGGGGAAGGAGATTGAAACCCTTGTTTGAGCTGGATTTTGAGGAGTTGGAAAACACCATTGCTGAAGGCTTCAAGCTTTGGAGGAAAAATCAGGTTCTTCTTTGTTCTTGCTTTGTTTCATTTTGAAAATAGATTAAATCCTCATGATGCTATTTGGAAATCTTTGAAATGTTGTTTGAATCCAATGAAACCCATGAGAAATTGTTTTGAAAACTTGCAAAATTGTTGAGATTTGGAAATGAAAATCCAAACTAGAATCAAACAATGGAAAAATGAAATGCAAACACAAAAGAGATTTGTTGTCAAAACTAAAATCTAAACCCTATGGTTGTGTTAAAAAAATTCATTGTTTTGGTTGCAAGATTTTGTTGGGCATTTGCACAATAAGACCCACAAGTTTATTTTAAAATGTACTAGGGTTTCCATTTATTTAATTTCTGGAAAATACCCCTAGTTTTTTGTGAAGTTCTCTATGGATATTTTGTGGAGGGTTATTTTTGTATTTTAAATGCAAATAAAATAATTTTTATTTTTATTTTAAGGGAGGCTGGGGAGGACAACCCCTACCGCCACCCAATTGCCACCGTTGCCATGCCCCATGGGGGATGGGTGTGTCGGCACACAGTCCCACCGTGGGATGCGGACACTGTGTACAATGCACACAGGCGCCGCCTGTGGGAGGATGTGCCGAGCACACAGCCTGTCACCATGGTGAGAGTATGCGGAGCACACCCACCACCCATGGGGCAGGGAAACGTGCCCTAACTAGGGTTCAATTTTTTCAAAAGGAAAATTCGATTCTTTCATGAAAAATGTAAATTCATTTTTTAATATTATTTTAATATTATATAAATATAATATAATAATATATATATGTACTATATATATAATATATATATTATATTATATATATATTACATATATGTTATATGTATATAAATATATATTTAATATTATTTTAATATTTAAATAATATTTATATAATAATTTATTTATGTATATATATTATATATATATATACTTTTCTTAAATAAATTATCTAGTTTTGTTAAATTGTGGAATATCAAGGTGATTTAGATAATTTAATGATTAATTAAAAAGTTGATAATCCAATACCCTTATTTAGAAATTTCATTTTTGATTAGGTTGGATAATAGAGTATTAAATTTTATTTAATTGGATTATAATGATAATACTTTGTTAATTGAGACATTTAAATGATGATTAATTATTTTAATTAGGAATTGTTTTGAAATGATTATAGCAATAATATAGTTGAAATGGAATTCTCATTTTCATAAACCAATATCTTTACTTAGAGATTTCATTTTCGATTATCATGAATAATCAGTAAACCTTAGAATATAAAATAATGTTTTAGAGGTATATGTTAAAATGATGTTTTTATATTTAAAATAGGAAATTTGAGATGATTGTCTCATTTGTATAATAGGGAACGAAATTGATGAATAATCAAACGTTTTCATTTAAAATATTGATTTTTGATCAATTGTAGATTGATCAAGTAGAGCTAAATTATTGGTTTAAATTCTTTAATGTCAACAATGTGATTTAAATATTTAAATATATAACAGGATATACATTGAGTATGTACTATTAAGTATATTTGTTGGAATGTAATTGTATTCAAGTAGAGATAAGATTTAGTTGATTTATTTAATGCTGAGTTGAAATAAAGACTAATTTATTTGATCTAAATGTTTATTTATTAAAATGTTTTAATTATAGAATATAGGGGGGAAATTAAGAGTAAAGGAGGGACTTATTATTTAACCTAAATGTTTTGTTAATCAAACAATTTAATTTATAGTATATGATCGTGAAACTTAGAGATAATGAATGATTTATTTTAATAAGAGGAGTTTATTAAATTAAAATATTCTGATTATGCATATAAATATTAAACTTAGAAATAATGAATGAGTTATTGAATCAGATGAGATTGAGTTGATTGATTTATTGCTAAGTCAAAATAAAGATTAATTTATTTAATCTAAATGTTTTATTAATCGAGTGGATATATTTACAGTATATGATTGTGAGACTTAGAGTTAATGATTGGTTTAATTGTAATCCAATGATGGTATTTATTAAAATGTTTTGATTTTGGAATATGGTTGTGAAATTTAGAGTAAATGATTTTTTTTTAAAATATTTCAATGTCGTGAAAAGAAATGGGTTTAATTGATTGGATAAATGCAAGTAATGAAAATTGTGATTGACTGGATTTAGGAAATCCAAACATTAGTTTATTTAACTGTCTGAAATGCTTGTAGTGTTATAATGTTCATCCTCGATGTTGTGGAATTAGAGTAAATGTTTTGGAAGTCATCTAGATAGAGGTTCGATTGTTGGTATGGGTGGTCGTCATGTTAGTCATCTTTTGTTTTTCCATGGAAAGTGCGTATAGTTACACCATGTGGTTTCACCCAGTTTTCACGAACGGGGATGATTTGTGCCTCCTTGGGAATAGGAGAGGGTTATGTGGTTTGTACCTCCTTTGGAAGGAGTGGAGTTTGTATTATGTTTTTCCTCTAGTGTTGGAGAGGGTCTTGATCTTGTTGCCTCTAGTGTTGGAGTGAGTATCTTGATTTGTTACCTCCTTGGATTGGAGAGATCGTATTATCTAGTTACCTATTGTGGTTTTCACCATGTGTGTTGTCTTAGAAGAGTGGATTGCAATGGGGGCTGATGCACAAAGTGGTGTCAAGGATAACCCTTTGCAAGTTGGTTAATTCAGTGATAACTAAATAAACTTTTAGAAGATTAGGTTGCATCAAACATTAAACAAGATTAATTATGCCTCGCTCATGGACCCAAGGGCTTGTCTAGACTTGGGATGAGACGAGAAGGCCTGGAATGGCAAGATCATCTATCTCATCTTCACGAGAGGTATTTGATTCTACATGAGTAAGCATGGGTGTCGGGACTTCGGTAGAGGCCACCAGGATAACCCATGGTGGGGGCCGAAGCCTAGGAAGATTCCCAGAGGATATCCCCTGACGAGCTATGCGATGACACTCTTCCTAAGTCAATAGTTTATACTTGGTCTTTGTGACACTCTTGATCTATTATATGTCTGGAAGCAATGTGACCTATGTCAGTGATGTGTGAGTTGTACTAGAGTTGTTGGTTTGACCATTTAGTTCATGTGATGTGGTACTTGTATTTATTTTCGTATCAGTTTTGTGAAGTCTATGTCTAGAGGTAGAAGGTCTTGCTTAGGAATCCTTGTTACTATCTCCTAGCATGGGGGGTGAGCCTTCAGGTATAACATGGTTGGGTGGAACATGCTCCTTAATCCATTGGGTTGGCTTCTTTTTCATGTGGATGAGATTTCCAGTTGGAGAGCTCGTGGGATTCAGTTTCTTCTCATGCTTAATTCATTCAATTGGTCTTGTATTTTATTACCCCTCATTTGTTATCGAGGTGGAATTTGTAATATGTAATCATACTTATTGGACTTACCTCATTCAGGGAATGAGTATTGTAATCACATTGTAAGTTATATTATTGGAATCAAGTGGTATCTCATATCCTGATGTAGGAGCATCCAGTGGTGTAAGGGCAATCTTGCATCACCCAAAAATAGTTAAATTTCAAGTTTCTAGGTTTTTAGATGTTTTTACATTTTTGGTTACCCTTTTTTCATAATGAAATTCCTAATTTATGGTTTTTATTTTCTATTCCTAGGTTGAAAGATATTACAGTTTTAGTTTCCCAGATTTGCACCTGAAAATCTTCTGAGTTAGATTTGAGGCACTTAGAGTTCCTGGATTAGCCCCAAAACATGCCAAAATTGGCGTAGCATATTTCAAGCGCATTATTGACTTTGAGACCTTTCCAACGGTTCAAACAGCTCGTGAATCAGAGTCTCGGATCAAAAGTTATGGCCCCGGGAAGTTGGCGCACTTTCTAGAAGATACAATTGCAAATGTTCTTTTGAAATTTGAACTTCAAGTTGTAATTTTTTAGTGCCAAACTGCCTAAACTCAAATTTGAAAGTTGTTTTGGCTCCAAACTCAAGAGGATCTCTATTTATGGGCAGGTTTCTAATTTTTGGGTAACTTTTTCGGGGCAAGCTCACATATTGCGAAAGGGTGATTCTGTAGCTTTCTATAACTTGCATGTGTTGTAGAACTTGGGGATTTGAGATCCTCTACATGTAAGAAGCTCCATTTTCTAAATAATAAAATTATTCTCTTGTTTGTGGGTTATTTTCTAAGTCTCGGGCTGCACCCTCATCAAGTGGTATCAGAGCGGGTTTTCTTGAGTGTGTGGACAGATTGCCGATTGTGAGGCAGTTGGCACTAGGACTGTGGTTGTTGGTCAAGGTCAAGAAAGATGCTTTCAAGAATTATGCATGGTAGGCGTGGTGGTGCCAGAGGTGGTCGAGGCGGTAGAAATGCTAGTGGAAGAGATGCACTGGTAGTCCTCCAAAGACATGTTGATGTGTTACAAGAGCAGTTGAGAAGAGGGTTAAACCTAAGGGAGGAAAGTGAGGATGAAGTAGAGGAAGAAGAAGCAATTGATCAAGACCAAATGCGGCTAATAAGGGCCATTTCGAAGATTGGGAAAATACCTAGAGAAAAAGTCCCCAGTTATTTTGGAAGTCTAAACTTGGAAGAGTTGATCGACTGGATCAACGAGCTAGGAGAATATTTTGAGTATGAGGAAATAGAGGACCGAAATCGGGTTAAGTTTGCGAAAATGAAGCTGAAGGGCCATGCCAGTATTTGGTGGAAAGAGGTCCAGTTGGAAAGAAATCGAAGAGGACAAGGAAATATCACTAGATGGGATCACATGGTAGAGAAACTAAAGAAGCAGTTCATACCAGTGGACTACGAGTTAGATCTTTTGAAGAAATTGCAAGGGTTGAAGCAAGGAAGCAGATCTGTGAAAGAATATACTGAATATTTTCATAAGATAATCATCAGAACAAGCCACACATAGGCCAATAAGGAGAAGGTAGCCTGATATCTTAATGGGTTATGACCGAGCATTCAGTAGGAGTTAAGCCTAGTCAGAATGACCTCCATTGAGGATGTGTATCAGTTTTCTCTAAAGGTGGAAGAGAAGCTGAACAAAAGATTTGATGGCAAGAAAAAAGGATGAGGAGGTCAAAGTGGAAGGGGTAGTGGAAGACCTTTAGGAAGCCAAAATGATGATGAAAAGAAAAGTGAAGATGTGGGTACCAGCCAAAGCCAAAGGAATGACAACTTCTACTACCCTCATGATCAAAACAGTGGTGATCAAAGAGGTAGAGGACGAGGGAGATATGGACAAGGATCACGGAAGAGGTGGTTTCAAAGGAGCGTGTTTCGGTGTGGTGAAGAAGGGCATCGAGCCTATGAAT
>VDFB02269870.1:0-13662 GCA_007258455.2 Sequoia sempervirens | reverse complement strand
AAATAATCCCTGTAACCAGGCTACCTTTTCCCTGGCTACATCTCTCTCACCTATCAGTATCACTACCTCTGCCCTAGTCACATCCCTCTTGATAGTCACTATGGATAGCTAATCATCCATAAATCCCCATAAGCATACCACATCACCTCGCACCATGTATCCCTCCCCCACCACTTCCAAGTGGTCTTATATCGCCTAGTCTTGCTCCTGGAAAAGCTGATTTCTCTCTGTGGTCAAAGCCTGTACCTATGCTTGCAAGTCCTCACCCCACTATCACACTTGGTGACCTTGTGCATCCCCTCCATCATCCTCACCGCCACCATCATCTCCACCACCCCCACTCCCACCATCCCCACCATTACAATCACTCCCATCATCTCCACTCTCCTCGTCATCATCACTACCTTCATCATCACTGTCATCATGCTCATCACTACTACTACTACTACTACCTTGGTTGTTGTTGCTACTGTTGCTCTCTACAACCACTAGCTATCCATGTGGAAGGGTTAGATGAATAAGCCTATGTCTCTCCCACCATGAGTCATACTCATGGGTGGTCCTTGCATCTACAACCTCTAGCCTCGAATCCCATACCATGGTAGGAGTATCTCTCCATCTATGGAAGGATGTATCATACTCAACATATCCACCCCATAGCCACCTCTCCCGGGTGACCTGAGAAAAAATTTCCTCTATTTGTGGTACTGTCTGTCGATGAACAAACTGCCTCAATACCTACACAGACATGTACCTCTCAATTATGATTTGTGTCCTCCCAATCAAATAATTTTCCCTCTAGATATATGACATGTGTCGCTCATCATCCTCCTATACCTCACAGTCAAGGTATGATCACCAGATAAATGAATCCATCTCATCAATAATCCATCACTAGTACCCTAGCTTCCCCATATGATGGTGATGATGAAAACCTACATACATAAACACATACGACATATCTTCCCCTACGCTTGTCACATACCAGCCACAAAACTATAACATGCTTGAAAGCCCAGACATGCAAAAGGGTCACTCCTACGCCTATGCTCCACCCACCTCTATATACAACATAATGCATCTCCCAGTATAAATATGCTAGAACAGCTACACCCCATGCATAAACTATCCCATTTGTCAGCATCCCCTCAAACACACTAGCCCAGCTGACTACAAACCCTCATGATCTCTTATTTGGCAATAGTGTGCCTGTGATCAATGCTGCTATAAATAATGATAACTATGGCCACTGCCACCTCCTGGCCTCTAGATCCATCTCCACACCCCTAATGGGAAAATCCCACATCATAAATACTCTCCATAGCTTTGGCCTCGCACCATGAAGGCTATATACAACAAGCTCATCATGCATTGGTAGGCATAAAATATGCCACATGTCCTCCAAGGTAACAATAGCCTCTCCCATGGGCAAGTGAAAGCTGCTCGTGTCACTATGCCACTGCTCCACCAATGCTGTCAGTAGTGCTCGATGTGCATGAATATGGAGCATCCATGCAACAAAGTATAATCCCATTAGATGAAGCCATTCCTTTTCCATCAATGTCAGTCTCTCTCGAATGCTCAACATGATGTCCATCCGTCACTCTCGATTTTGGAGGGGCTTCAACTCTTCCTGCATCATTTCAAATGCTAACATCGGCCATTCAATTCAAATCATTCATTCACCCTTACCTAATCCCTTTGCACCTTCACAGTTCCTACAAAGCTACACATTTGATTTTGGGCACAGGCATCATTCTTTTCGGTGCAGGCGTGCCCTTTTCGTACCCAAGTGCCTCTTTGTATAAGCGCATTTATTTTCATGTAGGCGCGATGTTTTATGACACCAATGCCACTTTGCAAAAGTATCGCTATAACCTGACTTGCCCAACCAACCCTACGTAGGTGTGCTGATCATAGGTGCGACAAACGAAAGTGGCTCAATTTTTGACATGGGCGTCGAAATTGAGCGTAGGCTTCATGATTTCAGAAGTGCCAAAATTTTCAATGCAAGCACCGCAATTGTTCAATTAAGCACCACTTTATAAAATGGCGCATATGCTTACTTGAACTTCATTCCCTATTTTGACCTACCCTGAGCCCCCTAACCTAGCCTAAACCCTAGTGGATAAGGTATGTACTAAGTCACTTGCATCCTCGGGCTGTTGGTACTCTCTCACCTTCTCTGAGTGATGAAAATGACAAGGAACTTGAGCCATACCTTTGTTCTACCACCTAAGCTCCCCTCCACCAATCACAAGGTTGAAAATGACTTTTTGGGCCCCCTAATGCCTATTTATAGGCATTTTATCGCTAATTCCACCCCAACTAATTTTTTCTATATTGGACGCATCAAAAGTCCTATACTATCCTCATTTTTGAGCTTGTTTCTCTATTTCTTCTTCTGATTTTTGCTAAATCCCTCTTTCACATCATCTTCTATCATTCTACCCCGTCTTTTTCAAAATGTAGACCAAATATATTTTTTCATTTTTTTTTGGTCTACCTCTCGAGGGGGCATCACCTCATTACTCACTTTCCAATCTGTTGGGGAAAAATTTCAAACTTCTTTGACGTAGCATCATTACGAACATCACATCAAAGAGGGGAAAAATGTAGTCACCCTAAATCTGACATCATTTCTTCTTAAATTGATTAAATGTTATCATTTAATTAAGTCACCCATTCTCAACCTTTAATTAATTAAATATTTTATTATTTAATTAGTTATATCACCTCCTAGACTAAAGTTCTTCCAATTAATTAAATAATTGAATTATTTAATTAATTCCATCAATATCCCTCATCCCTTTAATCCCACTTGAGTTAATTAATACTTGATTAATTACTCTAACCCCCATATCTAAACATCATTACCATTATTTCCCTAATTTAAAATTGACTCTCACCCCCTCCAATCTTGTCTCATAAATAGGGGAAATATCACCTACCCCCGCTATCTTACACCTAGCCTCCAAAATTAATGGCTTCTCTATCCAAGGTGTGCTCAAACATGTGTGAGAACACCTCATCACTTCTCTGACACTCCATTGTTTCACTTGTCATAATGCTAACAAGCCACACCACCTTGATCCACACCTCATCCTCTCAATCAATCCTAGCCCTTCATTAAATAATCTTAATCCTTGCCCTCCATTTCTCCCCTCCAATTTCTATAAATTGGAGCCTTTTTTACCTCATTTTATCATCTTGAAACATAGCCTTGTTATGTTGGTAAATTGGTGAGCAATCTACATTTCAACACTTGAGAAAATCCATCAAGACTTAGGGTGCATCTTGAGCTCAATCTATTGGAGGTTATTGAAGGTATACTTAGTGTTTATGCATTTGAGTTTATTTTGCTTATGTTATTGTACCTTTGATGCAATTTTCTCCCCTCGAAAATAATATATTATAAGTTGATGAATATATTTTGTTATAATTTGTAGGATGCTTTGCTCAAAATTAAATTTTGAAAATGAAGAGCAACAAAGAGAAATTTGAAGAGAATATGCTCAAAATTATATGAGAAAATGACGTGAAGAAATTATTGATTCACAAAGAGAGGAAGTACAAGAAGTCTTCAAAATGAAGATCAACAAAGAGAATATACCCAAAATTATATGAGAAAAGAACATGAATAAATGAGTGATGCACAAATACAAGAAGTAAGAAATCGTTGTAACCAAAATGATAGAGAAAGACACGATAAATGTATGTCAAATATAACAATGGAATAAATTGAAGAAAAATTTAGAAAAAACATAGATGAGATGATAACACATCATGCATGAAAATCTCAAGATGATCTAAATATATATTTAGAAGAAGAATGCATAGATATATATATATATATAGATCAATTCAATGAGATAGAAAGACAACAAATAAAGTGCAAAATCATGAATTAGTTTAAAGACATTGGAAATCTCATGGAAATATTGAGGTTAGTTCTGAAGGGATGAATTATGTTACAATAGATCGTGTGCTACAAACACCAAATAATAAATTTCAAAATGCAATGAATGTTGATACTCAAAATCATGTAGAAAATAACAATTCACAAGAAGAGTTAACATATGTTATGGTTAATGTAAAAATAATGGAGTGGAAGGGCAGGAGGAGGAGTGGAGGGTAGAGTTTGATTTCTTCAGAGGCAGGAGAGGGAGATTCTAAGTTGGAGGATGGCGATGGTGATGGGGATGGGGATGCGTTCTTGGAGGGTTGCCACTGGTCAGAGGGCTCTCCTCTTTTCGGTCTGCTTCCTGGGACGAGCTGCTGCCTGGTGTACTTGGGCTTCTGGCTTTCTCTAGCCTCAGTGGCTTTTGGTGTGGTCCTCACCTCTTTGTGGGTGTGGATGTTGTTGTGGTTTTGTTCCAGCTCTTGCTAGGCTATCTTTACCTCGGTCTTTTTCTCTCGAGATTATGCTTTGATGTTTGGTCTTTTATCTTTTGGGAGTGTTTGGTCCCTCTAGCGGTGGTTTCTTCTAAGCACTAGAAGCTACCCAACATGTGGTTTTTGAATCCTTTTGTTGGTGTGGCTGTTTCCCCCGCTGGGCCTATTCTATCTGCCTGCTCTTGCGATGGGGAGGTGCTTCTGGTTTTGACCTATGCTGGTTGCTCGAGCACTCGCTGTGGCTTGTGGGGTTCAATAGCTTTTGGAACCTCCTTTGTGTTGGTCCAGTCTAGGATGGTTTATTTTCTTTTCCCTGTGGTGGCTCCCAGTTATGGGTTTTATGTTTGGTTCATTTCCTGTTGGGAGTTTCATCTTTGCTTGGGGGTTGGGATTTTTCCTTCTTGTGCTCTACTTTTACAGCCCCCATGGCTGCTTTCAGTAGTCATGGGCTTGGTGTGTCTCATGAGGGTGGTCTTTAAATTTTTTATTATTTCAGAGACTACTCTGGAGTGGTTTTTTTCCCTCTCTCCTGCTACTAGTAGTGTTTGTCTAGAGGGTAAAGGTTATCCCCTTAATGTTTGGGTGGTTTGGTGCCCCCCCTTTTTTTTTCTCTCTAAGTGTAAGGGTTTTGTGTTTATTTTGGAGGACATTTATCTTTTGTTCTCAGTTTATGTCTTCTTGGCTGGGCTATATCCAAAGACCTATCTCATGTCCCAATTTTTCAAGGAGCTAAAGTTTGTCTCTGCTACCTTTGTGCTAAAGCAGAGTGGTTTGGAAGAGTTTCTGCTACTAGAGTTTTCCATGGTTGCTTTGGTTTCTCTAGATTCTCCTTTGTTGCTGTAGGCTGGGCGGTATTCTGAATTTGTCTCTATTTCCCAAAGAGTTGAGCCCCTATTTGAGGCATGTTGTTTATGGGTGTTGGTCTCTTACCAGGTTTTTCCTAAGGGTGGTATGGTTTCTTGTTCTGTTGCTATGTTATCTCTCTTCTCAAATCCTATAGAGGTGGATTCAACTCCTATGGAGGTGGATCTGGGAGGTGATTGTCTTTGGATTCCTTAGTTGCTGATCCTTTTGAGGTGGATACTTCTCCTATGGAGGTGGAGGTTGAAGATGCTGGAGTTTTCTGGCGATAGTGGACTTGTTGGTCATGAAATTGGGGAGCTCCCTCCTTTTGAAGTGGAGATGGAGTTGGCTTCCTGGTTCGAATGGTAGCTTTGTTGCTTCTACTTCTCATGTTGTTTTAGCTCAGTGCTACTTTCGCGAAGTGGATGTTTTACTATTGATTGGCTTGTACAGGATGTTGGTTGCCTAGTTTTGGGTTCATGGTCCTAGAAAAACCTGGTTAAGGGTTTAAGGTCCCTTCAAAACCTTTGGGTTTAAGGTCCCAGGTAAAAATTGATTGTATTCAGTTGAGGGATTTTGGCCCCTATAATTCCTTTGTGCAGCTTGTGTTGTCCTGCTATATTTTTAATGTTGTTGCTGATGGGCTACTGATAGTTTATGGTTTATCTTTGATGCAACATGTTTTTCTTGGATAGGGTTGCAAGTCCCTTCAAAACCATTATGTAATGGGTTTCAGGTCCCATCAAAACCTATTTTTCCTCTAATAAAAAACATATGTTATGGTCAAATTTTATAATTATTTTAGAATTCCATTTGGATATGCATCTCCAAATTTAAATCCAATTTCACCAATACAAATGAGGTGTACTCGCTAGTTGCCATTACAATGAGCTTGGGCACTAACAATCTACAAATCACAAGGATTGACTCTTTCCAAGGAAACAATTGATATATGATTGAGAGAAAGAGCATGCCTAACATTTGTTGATATATCACATGTTAAATCCTTGGATGGACTTAGAATCTCACCACCATTTTTATATGATATGAAAAATGAAAATAGGGAAGCAACTCACCAAAAGGAGAACTAAGGAAGAAAGACTCAAATATTTAGAAACACAATATTTTGTGTAATATATACATTATTAGATATTATTATTCTATTAAACTCTAATTACTTTAAAGCATTGAGATTATATTTTTGCTTTAATATTAAATATCTCATTCATTCATTTAATATGTTGATTGTGCATTTAAAAAATATGAAATGCTTCAAAAAATATTAATAGATGGAAATAATATGAATTGTCTTATTAATATTTTACAATTTAAATATATAAGTGCTTTGAGATTGATATATTTCGACATTTTTTAGATGGATGTATTTAAGATGTCTATGCTAGTTAATTAAATAAATTAGTAAATTATTAATTCTTTTTATTTTTGAATAGGTCTAATTTTATTTTGAATTTTTGAAGTTTGGTGTTGTAATTTTTAATATATAAGTTCAAATTTTAGCTTTAAGAATTTTAATAAAGTTTATTTTATTTAAAATACATTTTTTTATTTAAAATATGTTTTTTTTGTAATGCCCACTTCTTTTTTTTATCAAATTACAATTAAGGACAAAACACAAATTTCAAATTTCGACCACAACACATGACTAACTTAGAAAATTTTGTTTCCAAAGTACACATTTCCTAAAAATTATAACAACATTGACCAATTATAGATTATAATATTTAGTTAGATAACTAAATGGCTAATGCAATCATGGTTGGGTTTTAGAGGTAGATATGGAAAACACATCAACATGAAAGATTTGTTAATCCTACAAACACATGTGTACTCTGAGGATGAAATCAAGTCACATGCTATACAATATCAATAATGATTCAAGGTGGTGATGATAGGACAAGTCCTAGGGGTCAGACCTATTCCTTGGGGGCTCATCTTTGATGGCCTTGCCTATGCATATAATTCATAGAGGAATCGTAGTTCGATAACATAGACTTCAACCATCACACTTGGTTGGACAACAATTGGTTATAACCAAAGGGGTTAAAAAAAATGACTACCTCAATCACATTCAAACACTAAATTTCACTATTTTGTAAAAACTCAACACATGCTTCTTATATTGATATTCTTTTATACTCAAGGTATCTCCCTTTAGATTTTGATTTTAGAAAAAGGGTAATAAATCTCATATAGTTCATCTATTATACTTTAATTTGAGTGAATCACTTAGAATGTTTCCTTAATGTAAAATAGTTCATGCTAATACTTGAATTTATATCTAAAGAAGCTGGCAAGTATGAAACAATATGATGGTTTCATAACATACTTTGGTTAACAATAAAGTCATTAATACAAGTAACCCTATCGTTATATTAAAATATAATGGAATTAAAAGAACTAGCTAGCAACGAGGGTTGGTCCAAATAATACATTTTGATCTTACACCTCTAGAGATTATAAGAGTTAAGATATTCATATGTCTACTCCATCAACACCAATTAACTTCTAACAGACATCAAATCATTGCCATAATATACCAATTTAATAATCAAGTAATATTTAAACAAAAATATTGAGCTTAGAACTTAATAATCCAACATTATAAAATCACACCTTACTAATTTAATTATTAAGCTATGAAAATAGATTCAAGGATCATTCAAAATGATAACAACAATATGATCATGATATTTGAATTATACATTAGAACCATTATAAAGATAATCAAAATAATGATCTATTTTCTAAGGAATTGAAAACCAAAACTCTAATGACACAAGTTAATACGTTAATGGTCTTCTTTGAGCCAATATTAATGGTCAAGAATGCTAAACTTAAGAGTAATTGAATTCAAGGAACAATTAAGCTTCTAAGTGTAAAAACATACTTGTTAGGTCATTGCTAACAAATATAGGATAAGGGTCAATTCTCATAAAAAATATTTATACAACATGGGTGTCCCTGCGACCTAGCAGCTCGTATCTTGGGTACTTGGGGTGAGTTGGGGTGAGACTAGTTGCCTGTGGGTGACATCCGCCGCCCGAAAGAAGTCCCACCTCTTAAACCCGAAAGAAGAGTCGAACCCGAGACCAATGGGGAGGGAACCCACTACCCAAGTCAATTCGGTACCCGTACAAGCTAATTCTCGTAAAAAAATTTCTCGCATATTTATTTATCAAATTTTCAACATGCTAATTTGTAACCAAACTAGGCAACACTAAAATAGTCATAAATTTTATGCTATGTACCCAAATTTTAAAATTCAAAATGTTTTGGAAAGGCGAAGAAGAATAAAATAAAACCCAAAAAGTGTTTAATAAAGTTCTAAGAAATGTGGAAACAGTTTTATCTGTAACACACATAACTATTCTCTACCTAGAACAATAGCCCCTCCCTTGGAAGAGAACAATTGTCAATTCTAATTTATGCTATAAATAATTATTATTGACCAAGTCATAATCTTCTATTCTATTGAACAATTTGATTCACAAATTAAACATCTTAAAATAAATTTATTATACTTATTAACTAAGGTAAACAACCATTAATTTTATTAACCAATGCTATTATAATACTATATCAGTCATAATCAATGTCACTAGTGATTATTTTTACTCATCAATGTACACGAGTAGGTTTATTTATATAGAAAACTCCCTCCTTCCATTTATACTTTGAACATACCAAAATATTATCATTGGCTTTATAATCAATTTAACATAATTACCAATTAATTATATTATAAATGAGCTAAATTAAGCTAGATAATAACTAATTTGAGAATGCCTAAATCAAAACCTATAAAAAAGTTATTTCGATGAGACACGTTAACAACAAAGCCCCCGCTGATCCACCTTTTCATCAATACCATTAATGACTGCCTTAGTTGCAACAAACCTTGGCCTCATTATCTTTGAATTTTTGAGAAGACTCCATTTAAAACAATTCAAGGAACTCACAATGACTAAATTTCTCAGATGGAGGATCTTAGCATGCCTTTGCTCTTGTACTACTGCTATGAAAATTTTAAAACTGATAAACTCGAAATACTTATAAATTTTTCAACATATTAATAGCACACAACACAGTCATTAATAATCTATGTATTCATTGAACAACCAGACTTAAACTACAAAATAGAGAGCATTTTGCACAGTGAAAAAACCACTAGAAACCTCTGAGTAGCGGGTGCACTACTGACAGGGTAGGTTTATTAGTGCAAAGGTGGTTTTATTTGTGCCTGGCGGCTTTGTTAGTCTGGTGGAGAGAGGTTGAATAAGCGCAATAGTGGGAAGATTATTATGTAAATGCATAGCATAATTTTATGCTAACCCATTTTCAATCAAATGTCAAACAACATAATAAATCTAGAAGGGTGCAAGAATTGGAATAGAAAACCTCATCCCCTATCACATATGCTTCCTCCTCCTTGTTTCTAGATTTCGTGTAGGAAGTCCTTAGATTGCTTCCAGATTTGTTTGACTAAGGAGAAATTAATATCTGGTCTATCTTTGCTAACATGTTAACTGCAAGCTACTAACTTATTGGGGGACTAATAATAATGAACTACTCAACCTTAAATGTGTATTTATTGAAGTCATGGGAGGGTGAGGGTTTCAATATCTGTACTGTGTGTTATTTCCAAGGTCTCCATGCCTCTTTCATGGCACGGTCATCACTTCTACGATGCATTGCCCCATGCTTCATAAATTCAAATTGTCTCCAACTTCATTGTCAAAAATCAGATTTATTTGGCCTGGTTTTTTTCCACTATGGGAGCTTGGTAACAGAGGGATGCTACACCATTCATGTGATAATTATGTGGATTTATTTTTATAATTATTGTAAGCATAAGGTTTTGAGGGTCTTATTATATTGTATGGTAACAAGGCTCAATAAGACTAGTTAAACATCAATATATAATATATGCTAACTAGAAACTTAATTTCTTATTTACACAATGGTAAAGAATGGGAAGTGCTACTGTTGGTGAAGCCCGTGCTATAAAGAGTTGTCTTGTTCTTTATGAGGAGGGCTCGGGGCAAAAGATCAATAGGACTAAAATTTCCCTCTTTTTTTTTAATACCCCTGAGCACAGACAGAGGAAGATTGCTAACATCATTGGCTGTGGTGTTCATCCCCTTCCTTCTTCTTATTTGGGCCTTCCCTTAGGGTCCAAACCTTTGGATTCCTTCTAGGTTACTCTGGTCGATATATTCAACAGGAAGTTAGCTAGTTGGAAATGTGCCCTTTTGAGTCAAGCCAGAAAAGTTTTGTTACTTAAGGCTTCTCTTCAGAATCTGCCTGTCTGTGCTCTCAGTCTATTCAAGATTCCTGCTAAGTTCACTGATATTATTGAAAAGATCCAGAAACGGTTCCTTTGGTCGGGGGTGGAGGAGAAGAAGAGAATTCCGTTGGTGGCTTGGGAGAGTGTGTGTAGACCCAGGAAGCTCGGAGGCCTTGGCCTTAGAAGCATCAAAGTGTTTAATAAAGCGCTCCTGGCTAAGCAAGTTTGGAGAACTTTTGTGGACGTTCGGGAGTGGAACTTTATTTGGCATAGCAAATACTTGAGGGAGGTTAATTCCCTTCAAGGTTTCCTCAATTCTCATAACCTTCCCTCTAGCTCCTTTCTTTGGAAAAATACCATTAAAGCTAGAGACCTGGCTGGTAAAGAAGCTTTATGGAAGGTGGGTGATGGGCAGAAAATTCAGTTCTGGGAAGATAAGTGGATTGGAAAGGAGTGTATGTGTAATAATCCTATCTATAGTATCTATATGGAGGACTGCAAGTCCAGGTTTGGTTAGTTGGTTGGGGATTATTGGAGGTTTGATCAGTGGGTTGAGATATCTGCTATCAATCTAGCTCTTCAACCTCTGTAGGTTCTTCTTAATTCTATTAAGATCAATTCTCAAGGGAGGGATGACACTTTGATCTGGAAGCTTTCGTCCTCTGGTACCTACTTTTTTTCTTCTGTTGTTGCCTCTTGTTACTCCGGCATTGATGTCCATGATTGGGATAAGGTGTGGGTGGACAACCTTACTCCAAAAGTTAATTTGTTTGCCTGGATCCTTCTTCAAAATAAGCAGCTTACTAATGATAATCTTCATAAGAGGGGATTCTCCTTTCCTAACAGGTGCTATCTATGTTGTGCTGAGGCTGAGACCTCTTCTCATATGTTTCTTCTTTGTCTGTTTGCTCATGCCATATGGTGTAGGATTCTTTGAATGTGGGATCTCAGCTGGGTTTTTCCTGGAACTATTGTGGATTTTATAACCAATGGAAGGCCCCCTCAAAGAATTGGGCCCTGAATCTACTCTGGAATTATATCTTTCCTCACCTTGCCTGGGGTTTATGGAAAGAACGCAATAAAAAAATATTTAGAGATGCTTCTCTCTCGGAGGAAGTGGTGTTTGGTAAGATAACTAGAGTTGTGGGTGAAAACTTTAATTTGCTTAACAAGAAGTTGAATGGAAAAGGTAAGGTCAGTATGCAGGAGTATGATTGTCGAATTGTGGAGGCCTGGAAGATCAATGTGGAAATTTTCAATATGTCTAATAGCATTAAGGACCCTAGAGAGGGCATATGATAGAGTCTTCCCCCCCTTGGCTGGGTCAAAATCAATTTTGATGGCGTGGCCAAGGGAAATCCTGGGCCTGTCGGGTGTGGTGGGGTGATAAGGGATGAAAATGGTGCTTTTATTGCAGCTGTGGCGGTTCCTTTAGGAACTCAGACCAACCATGTGGCCGAAGCCTCGGATGTTTTCTAGACATTGAAATTGGCTAGCCAATTAAAGTTTAAATACGTTTGGATTGAAGGTGACTCGAACAATATCATCCAATGCTTAAAGGGAGCCAAAAACCCTCATGGTCAATACAAAATTGGATTGATCTCTCTAAGGAAATAATTAATACCTTTGAAAAAAATGTCATAAAGCATGTTTACCGCGAGATAAACACGGTGGCGGATTTCTTTGCCAACAAAGGTGTCAAGGCTCCGAGTAAGGTGATCTGGCAGGGGCAAGATGAGTTGGAGGTTGATGTCAAAGCTCTAATGATGTATGATCGTACCCACGGGCAGGTGCAGTTTCCCATTCTTTTGAATGATGGCTGAGTGTCCTCCCCTGTAGTCTTAGGACTGTGTTTTAATTATTATTTGAGTTGGTCGAGGGATAATCATATCATCCCCTGGTTGCATGTGATTTACTTTGCATGCTTTATGGGCATTTTAGTTGTTTGTTTCCATAGGGTTCTGGACTATTCCTTTCTTGTTGGCGGAACGATGGGTGGCGAAAGTCGTAGAGTGGAACCGATTAGCAGTGAGCAGTTGAAAAGCAATTCTAAGCTATGGAAGAAGTTGGAGAATGGTGGCATTACTATTTACATTGAAAAGATCCATGTTTGGGACCCAGAGGTTACGAGGGTTTTCGAGAAAGATTGGCATAATGGCAAGATTAACCTGTTCGACAGACATGTTACTATCAACGAACAGTTGATTGCTGAGGTTACTGGTCTATCTACGGAGGGCATTAAATTCTATAGGGATAGGAAGCAGTCTGATGAAGTTGTTAGCAAGTTCCCCAAGTCGGAGGCGGAGAAGGAGGAATTATGTAGGACCTCCAGAAGCTACTTCGACACAGATAGTATTGTTTCACATTGGAGGAGGGTTTTGAATGTGCTGATGGAATATGTCACTTTGGATGGGCGTTATACCAGAGTCTTCGGGTATCACTTTGTCCTACTAAATCATTTCAGGCACCAGGTTAGGATTTTGTTTCCTTTTTATCTAGCTTCTTCTCTGAATACTAATCTAAAAAACCATAGAAATAGCCCTATTAGGTATCCTATCCTTCATGAAGGTTTGCTTGTCCTCATTTATGATCATTTTAAAGCTATGTCGACTCTACCTCCTTAATCACCTAAGGTCAAGGCTGATGACAAGGACAAGAGTAAACCTCGGGTTTCTTCTTTGAAAAAGGGTAAGAGAAAAATGTCGGAGGACCCCTCCTATGATGTTAATGATGAGGAACAACAGTCGGAGTCATTGTCTAAGTACTCTAGCTATCCTGCGACAGACATAGAAGAGAGATCCCACTTCCCTATGGACCTCAAGGCAGGGGATCACTATTTTAAGGAGGAACAAGAATTTCCCACTAATGTGCTTGCTATTGCCTGCAATGGTGCGGTGGATAATTTTAGGCTCACGAGATGGGCATTTTTCAAAATCAAGGAAATTAAGCTTAACCAAAGAGCCATGAGTAGCAAACTGGAGAAAACCATGGAGGATAATAACAAAGGTAGTGGAAATGGTCGGGCTACTGGGTTGTAGACGGAAGAGGAGAAGAAGTATATGGTGGAATGCCTCAAGAAAATGGTGGAGGAATTACAGGATTTTAAAGGCAATCAC
>VDFB02269869.1:0-66666 GCA_007258455.2 Sequoia sempervirens | reverse complement strand
TCCCCTACAAAGGATGTTCTTCCCAAATTGGGTGAGACTCTCCTCATGTACAACCCCAACCCAATTCACATGTAAATGCAAGAACACATGAAACATACAAAACATTAAACATACACAACTTTCTTACACTTTCATATAAAAGATAAATAAAACAAACCCATAAGTAAAATGAGGCTTACCTCAATACAAGCTCAAATGGAGAAGAAGTTGAAAATCAACCCCAATTCTCTTCTTCCCAGCCAACTCCCAAAAGCAAGAAAACCAAGCAAAAGAAAAGAACCCTTCCTTTAGCTTTCCAAAGGATTTAAATAGGAGCCAAGGTTTGAGATCCTTTGAAGTAGAGAGTGACACATGTCACTTTCTCATTCACTCCTATGGACACACCTCCCCACAAGTTCTCACACATGTATGAGAACTCGTTAGGAAGTGAAGAGTCGAAGAGTGTTCCACACTCAACAAGAGCTCTCATATCTCATAAATAAGATTTTGAAGCAAACATTCCAACCCTTTCCCAAATCCGTCACTCTTCTTAATGGGTAATTAGGAAGAGTCACAACTTGCAAAATTTCAAAGATATGGGTTTGATTTGACCCCTAACCCTTAGGTAATCATCTTAGAGGTTAAATAAGGGTCAATTAACCCAATTTAAAGGTTTTTCAACCAATTAAACTCACAAAATGGAAAATAAATTTCAAACATAATAAAAATAAATCAAATTGTACCAAAACTCCCATCAAAAGCTCAATTGGCTTTTAAAACATAAATCACAAGATTAAACATTAAATCTTTTAATTACAAAATAAAATACAACACATAAAGACTATGATCCTTCTAAATGGACCATAGTTGGTTTTACATGATTATCACAATAAGGTACCCTTGGTTAACTCCAATCCCATTAGCCATGGGCATGTACCTACACACTCAATTCCACATGTCAAAATATTGAATACAAGATAATCAATAATTAAATCAACAATTCCATCTACATAAGGTTAATCACAAACAAATCTTGAAATCAATAGATTCAATATCCACAATTACTCTTTTTCTAGAAATTAATACATCTTATCAATTCATGTCCAGTCATGGCATTGTTATAAAGAAATCCCATCACCGCCTAGTTTAGATTTATCATCTATCATTTCTATCTTATAGATAACTATCCATTTCCATCATGATAACTAGATTAACATGATCATAGCAAGTAAGGAAAGCATAACATGCATATAACCACCATAAGCATCATAAACAGGAAACAAGCATAATATCCAATGTTTGTGATCAACCAAAATAGTATAATACGCATATAGTATTCAAAAGTGCTCGGATCAAAATATCGCCAATTAGGGTGTATGAAATAGTAGGCCTCACAATGTTGGTGTTGTCATTAATTTTTGTGTCCCTTATGTTGTGATTTGTTAGAGTTTCCAATAAACTCCATAAAACTGAGATTAGCCTTCTCTAAGAAGAAAATCAAACATACAACAACAATTTGCATAAAGATGTGCAAATACTATTATTGGGAATAATGAATTACATGAAATAATTTGCTTTTATAAAGCAAGATGAAAAACCCTAAAAGGAAAACCTAATTAGGACCTAAGTAAACTTAATAAAGTGTAATTAAATATTTAATTACCCCAACACCTCGCTTAAGTGTAACATAGGGAGAATAAGAAACATGCAAATAATGCAAGGATGGATGCATGAAAGTGTGAATGGATCTTGACTACAAAGCCATGTTAGGTACCCATGTACATATGCAAAAAAGAAACATTGGAATCCTTAATCCAACAAGCAAGGAAATATAATTTTGTTTACTAGAGACCATATTAGAGTCACTAAACGACTCAGGTCAGAATCATGATAAAGCAACAACAGACCCAATGCCAGGGAACATTGGAAACCTCGCAAACTGGCACAACCCTGGAATCTATAAAGAAACAATCGATTGAAAAATGATCATGCAAAAGAAATAGAGAATGCAACCAAATGATGAAAGATAGAGGACTCCATAAGACCCCCCAAGTACACCATCCATGACATAGATACATTATAAATGCTTTCCATAAGAGGGAAAGATATGATGAAATAATTTGGAAGCTATGTGTATCTCGATGTCAATATCAAATTGTGATTAAAAATGATCCATAGGAGCAAGTACCATGAAGATTCTGAAACATTAGCCATAAGATGAATGACCCTCAAACTAAGATGTGACCCAATGAGAATTTGATGTGATTTATGATCATTAACCATAGACTCTCAATTTGAGACATGAACTGATGTGAACCAAAATGTGTCAACTTATGAGCAAGATTGTGACCAAAAGAAACTACAAAATCTAAATACAACTCATGCGAGTTGTCATCAAAATGAAGATGGGATCAAAGTGCATGGCATGCGACTACACTCTAATCTAATTATTATGCAAGAAGCCCCTAATGGAACTTTACTGAAGTTCATTTATTACAATAGCCCAATATTGTAAAAAGAGAACATGCAAAACATGTAGAAATCAAAGAGAAAATGAAAACATAAAGCATGCAAAAAGGAATGATTGCATGCAAGGATTAATATTCACATATACTCTACAAAGAAAAATTGACCTGAAATCTATGTAGAGGACAAAATTAGCTTTCTAATGATATAAAGTTTATGAAAAACAGACACCATATGCTCAAGTTATGAATTTTTGAAAAAAAGGGTAAATTTTGTCAGCCGACAATGCAAACATGACCCTTCTGATTTGATTTCTAAAAAAAAAATAGTTATTACATGCAAAAACTAATGGATACCCAAAAAATATTTGATGCTACCAACAAAACCTAGAAAGATTTTTTTAATCCAAAAAGCAGAGCATGCGATTTGGTAAAAAAAAAACTTCACCTGCAAAAAAAATAGCTACAATTTTGACACCTATTTTTGCAAGGTCTATTCACTATCTACAAAATCTAGTAGATACCTAGATGGTATTTTGTGGTTTTGAACAAAACCCAGAAATTATTTTTCTCAAAAATGCATGAAGCAAAAGATATTGGTTGTTGTAGATACCCATGATCCTTCAAAGATGCCCAAAATTTGCTCAGGGTCAAATCCCTCAAGGATCCCAAAAAAAATTCCCTTTGATTGAATTTTTCTCGGATCCAAGAAGGGGCTTGCAAATCAAGGCTCTGATACCATGTTAGAGTTTCCAATAAACTCCATAAAACCAAGATCATATGCAAAACCTGGATTAGCCTTCTACAAGAAGAAAATCAAACAGGCAAGAGCAATTTGCATAAAGATGTGCAAATAATATTATTGGGAATAATGAATTACATGAGATAACTTGCTTCTATAGAGTAAGGTGAAAAACCCTAAAAGGAAAACCTAATTAGGGCCCAAGTAAACTTAATAAAATGTAATTAAATATTTAATTACACCAACATGATTGAGGATTTTTTTCCTTTATTTGATTGCTTTTGTTTAACTTGTTAAAAGTTGTCATTTTCATTTTCATTTAAATGTTGTGTGTCTCATGATGAAACCAAGGGCTTATGCTTCTTATTTTTAGTGCTTTATTTTTTGCATTTTGAAGATGATATTTCTAATTAATATAAATGCATGCAATATTCTATCCTTTTTGAGTTTTTCTTGAAAATAAACTGTTTTATTTGTAAATTCTAAAATAAATTAGACAATCTAATAAAATTTTAAATGTTTTGATTTTGGTGAGAGTATTGGTATATATTGCAAGTTTGAGTTTCATTTTTTTTTTTTTAAATAGATTTGATTGAGTGCATCATGTTAGGATTGAGGGTTTAATCTCATTGATTGTCATGTGTCGATATCAAAGGCTTTCACAAACTTAACAAAGCTAATCTAATTTATCTAAGAAAAATAAAATTTATCTATTCTAAGAAAATGAAGATGCCCATTCTAACCAAGAATTGACAACATAAATTTATTGTTCTTAGGCAAGTTTGAATGTTCTACTTACCAATTTAATTTGAACTGTTTGAAAATAAGAAAAAACTTGTAATAGTTAGAAGCTTGACATAAGCTTTTGGTGTTACCTTTTTGGCTTTTGTCTTCAAGGATCCAAAATTTGGCTTCCTTCTTTGCAACAATTGGGACCTCCTCTTGATGACTTTGAGGATAAAGGATACTATGTGAAATTGGAGATTACTTGAAAAATATAGGAATCTTTGAAGCTTCATCGTAGAAAGGGAAAATGCACAAATAGTCTTATAAGACTATCATAATGCTATGGGTAGAGGCTGCAATACAAAAATGGCTTAATTCTCTAGAGGTGATTCACTATCTTTATGTGGGGATCAAGTGAAAATAAAGTAAGAGCTCCTATAAAGAATTTACCAAAATTGCAATGAATGATCAACCTCTTGGATGCTAAAGTCAAGGGGAGTATTTATAGGCTAGAAGCTTCTCAATCATGGGGAAGTGATTGGGAGAAAACTAGAGAGCCAATGGATAGATGACTGAAAAGTTGATTCAAATTCAAGAGGAAAGGAAAATCAATTAAGAGAAGTGAAGGCTTAATCAGGTCTAAAAATAACTCTTAATCACAAGCAAAGATTGTGGAGAAACAAGTAAATTTAAGTAATTACATGTGTTCCAAAAATAGTAGGCAACCCTTTTCCTAGGGTTGGTTGCTTGGGCAACTCTATAGTCTCTTGAGCTAGCCTTTAGTTGAAGGTCTTCAAAAAGTTTTTGATGTTGCACAAGTATTTGGAACTTAGTTCAAAGGATGAACAAAACAAATAAGGGTCTAAGAAAGATGGGGGAATTATCATTAAGATTAAAAATACTGAGGATGTATAATTCATGCCTCATGGGTCGTGAGATGGATTTCTAGATCATGATTGGACTACCATGTTAGCTCATGCACTTTTGAACACTTACAATGTGCAATCCTAATTCCTATTGCACGTGATTCTAACTCTTTGGCTTTTACCTTTTCTAATATATAAAGTTGGTAGTATTTAAAAATTACTTTAGAGGATTCATGATATGTCACAAGGGGACATGGTCTCTGGGGTCAACCACCCAAAAAACTTAGGTAAATGATCAAAGACAACATATTTTAGTTGTGCAAATGCTCTTATAATGAATATGTATAGATGTTCCTTCCCTAAAAGCAAATGATTTAGTTTGGAATGATCGAATATGAGGGGATGACAAATGACTTTTAAATAAAAGTACATAGCAATGAATCACACAAATAGGTGAAGGTTGGCTAAAATTGGAATTTGAATTTTAAAATTTCAAAGGTCGCATCTACTCAACCTAACATTTGTGTAGCTTCAAGCACTCCAAGAATTCAAATTAAGGTAGAACAATAAATATATAAAGATAAGTACACGTGTAGGGTTAATTAATGAATAATTACCATCAGTATATTGGAGTATGTGCATGTATGAATGAAATTGAAGATACAAACATAAGAATACATGTAAATAGATAAGTAAAGACATAAGAAAATGACTCATCTTTACATAAAATTACATCATTTATTAATATGTAAATCACAAAACTAAATGAAAAATCACATATATAAATTTCCCCATTACATAAAAAAAAATAAAAAAATCATTAAGTTACCCCCACTCAAAATTTCCAAACGGATAAGGTAGATTCATTCCAAAGAGCTTGGAGTGCATGCACACCGTCCCATACAATATTTTCGGACAGGAAATTTGCGCCACCTTAGTCAACTCTCGCAGAAATACCCTTTCTGTGATGTTTTTAGTTTATAATCAAGATCGGCTCAGCCACTTAGCCAAGTTTAATTGAGAATTTGAATTGAAATGGGTGTTGAGATGAAGCATCCATATTCTCCAGAAGAGCTTCAGCTACCTGGTTATGTTCCCATCTTCTTCACCCCAACTTACATTCTGAGTGTCTATATGGTTGCCTCCTCTTTGCTTTTTATATTCACTTGGATTTTATCAGGTACAATTTTTAATTTTTTATGCCTTTATCTTTATCTGGATATGTCTCATCAACTGTATTGATCATGATTTTTGTTACTCGTTTGTTTCCAAAACTAAGAAAGTCAATGCACTTTTCAACACTTAAAGTAGCTCAAAACAATTTGAAGATCACGCAGAATTTTTATCACAAACATTAGACATCTGTCTGCATTTTTTCAAGATTTGTAGGTTTTGCATAGCTAAGTCATGTGCCTGATCGATCTTTGATGTAGATCTCTCTTCTGAACCGGTTTTTTTCGGTTCTATTGATTTTAAGTTATTTTTTGGTAATCTTCCAGCATACAGTAGGCCTTCTGCATAAATGGGATGCTTTTGTGGGAGCAAAGGGACTTCTTTACTTTATTTTATGTATATTGATCAATTTTTTTGTAACGTAGCCAATCGATCCTTGTTAATCTACCTACAACATGAGACCCTTTAAGTTTTTAAGTCATTGAAGCCTGTGTTATGTAATGTTCCCTTTTAATTCCTCAGCAGTAAGTGAGTGCCCTGTGAACAGAAGTTTATGCAATGTCCCCAGGGTTTATTCTTAGGATTCAATTTAAATTAAATCAAACAACAGCTGCCATATTACTGTTAAAACCCTAGCAGATGACTGAAACTGCAGTTCTGAAAGACTATTAGATTATGGCAATATCATTCATCAAATACACTCAGATTAAATGAAATCAAACCACTGGTAAACCCTGCAGATAATGACAGCAATTTCAGATCTGGAGAGGAATAAGTAATCTTATGACAATTTCAGTCATTAAATGCACCTATAATGCAGCTGTAATACATGAAGAGTTACCAGCAATCAAGTGACTGGTTACTAGCCCTCTCACAGAATGTTCACGCTGCAGCACAGATTCACTGGCAACGATCAGGTGTGCACGGATATGGCAGATTTCTCTGCACAGGGATAGATAGATAGAACCTCTAGATCAGGCGAGTGTTGGATCTTTGGTGCGCCTGGCTGATGCCCTTGGGTTGGATCTGGATCACACTGAAGATTACACTCAGTAAATGTGATTGATCCTCTATGGTTCTACAACAATCTTCTGTACAGCGCCACTTAGGGATCCGAACTGCTAGATAGGCGTTTGGATCTGGGGTCAACTCACAGCAGCACTCAACCTGGATTTGAAGCTGGAACCCTCAAATTTCAGTTGGCTATGATCTGAATTAAACTCCGCCTGGTATCTGCTCGCCTAGGAGCTAACGGACAGTTAGCTGCCATGATTGAGGAAGTTATTTGTCAATTAGCTCCCACGATTGAGGGAGCTCATTATCAGTTAGTTGCCATTTTTTGTGGACTGACTTCCTATGATTGGGGTCGCTGGGAGCTGGGCTTATAAAACGGTGCATAAGGCAAAAGAAAAGGGATCTTTTGGATAAAACAAACTAAAACTCAGCTTGACGCTGCTACAGCAGCATTAGCGCTTGGGACGAAAACCTTCGGTGGATCTATTCTTCTCTTAAAAACCGTCCGGAGACAATCAGGTGAGTGTGGCAACTAGCAGTTTGTGCAGAGCAAGGAAACAGCAAGGATGTGTAGTATATCCAGGATCGCCATAATGTGCATTTTGCATGCTGTAGACTATTTAGTGGCTTCAAAGGAGATCTGTTTGTAGAACGGGTACACCCAATGGGTTGTACTGGACCAGTGGGGTTGGGTATGTTTTGGGTAGGTTCACACCCAATCATAAATAATTATACATACAGTATTGATATATGATTATATAATATTTATAATATATACAGTCTTAATAATTAATTATTAAATTATAAGTAAGCATATATTATATTTATTATTATATACGGTATTACTGATATTAATATAAATTAAAATACAATTCAATAGGATAGTAATATATATATCAAGTAAATGACAAATATTAAATGATTTTAAAATTAATAAATAAATAATTTAATATATATATTTAAAAAACATTTTATATACCAATAAATTAAGTTTAATAAACAATAAGCTCCACTAAAATAATCGTAAGATTAATAATTATTAATAAATGATATTAAATTTAATAAAATTCTAATAAATTAAAAACTGGAAATTAAACCTAAAATCATACAGATGGTTTCGGTTGAGGGATCGGCGATCTAGGTGGTCACATGTCGGAGTTTGGAGCTACGGAGGGTTTGGTTCGATTCATGGATTGTTTTGTTTGTTTCGAATGATGCACCCACAGAGTGATTTCTAGAGCTGTATCTCCATTCGCGAGGATGCGATGACGAATAAAAATTGACTGTCATAAAATGTATTTCGATGGTGAGCATTGAGAAGAACGGCGGGAGAAACGGTGGTTAGCTCGTGACGTGGCAATGTTTAGGGAGTCAAAAATAAAAACCCTTTCCAAATCGTGTTTGCAAGTTGAAACGGTTGGGATTCGGTTTGGGATCGTCATGTGGTCGCTGGAGTCAGCCAGATGATAGGCCAAACTTCAAAACGTTTCGGGTGGGAAAAATGCGTACCTTGGTCAAATGCATAGACGATTTGGCCTAGGATCCGATTCTGGGATGTTTTGTACCCAAAATCGGCTCATATATGTGTCGATTTGGTAACATAGGTTTCCAATAAAAGATAAATAAAAAATTATCTGCTGTTTGAGCTTCTTTTGGATTATATTCCGTGTGCAATTGTTAGAGCTGTAATCCTACCAGCATATGAATCATGAGGGAATTTTGAGAATTTTGATAGAAGGAAAGAGAGCATATTTTTTCAAGACACATTGATTGAAATTCGGAGGAGCAAAGATAGATTGATTGAGCAACTGAAACAAGAGTTATAGCTTCAAAGTAGCATGCAAAATTTAGATCTGAGTACAACACCGCAGAGAGAGGAAAGCTCAGCTTTGCATAACCAACCAGCAGTTAGTCAAGCGGGTTCGTTCTATCAAATTCCTGTTAAGCCCATGTTTTTACAAAAGAGTGAAAATTTTGATTCTGAGATAGTAACTGTAGAGGAGTTAGACACTCTTTATCAAGAATCAAGGGAAATCAAAAGACTTTAGAGCTAGGTAATTTTCCAAGGTTTGGTTTGTTGTCCAGACAGGCCATTGTCTGAGGACGATAGCGCGGTTCTCGGACTCCAATGCGGCGCGTTGGTGTCTCAGAGACGCGTTGGCATCTATATGGACAAAAAGTCCATAAAGCAAACTAAAACACGGGAAAACCTACTAACTGTCTAAATGTTAGATGTTTTATACTACGACAGAATACTAGAAAGCACAGAACTGAAAGTATAACAAGAAGAATGCTATAACTAAATTATGCTAGAATAGACAAAGAGAGGGTGATGAATTAAACCTGTCCACCCGTGAATTGAATCTTCAAGTAGCTCCACTCACACACACCTGCACACACGGAGACGGAAAAATGTTGGGGTTGTGTTTAGAGGACTACCTCAGTTAGTCCCCCACTTCGATGTGCCCACCTTCACAAATAACCAGATAGCCACAAAGTACAGAAAATGATAAAGAGATAGAAAGGAAGTGGTGGTACTAAGAGAAAGCACCAACAACAAGTATGCTATGTAGTAAACAAAATGATGCAAAGAGCAAATAGCAATGGACAATATAACCTTCACGGCTACGAACACTCAAGGCAAGTAGTGGAAGGAGAAAGCTTGTGAATCCTCCAACAACGGTGTTGTCACATCAAACGCAGTGTAGAAGCCAAGAACAACAGCTTGCAACCAAGGATATGGTGATGTAAAAGCTTGAGAGTGAAAGAATGGAGCTAAGAGTGTGTAGAGAGTGAATGAGATCAAGAAGAAGCTTAAGATTGGAGAAGAGAGTGAATGAATGAATGAAGAATTGGATCATTTGAATGGCAAAGGGGAGGTAAAAGACCCGTTTTTCGTCGGTCAAGGAGGCAAGAGACGTTACACTTCGCCACCAATGGAGAAACATAACACCTCTACGGATTCTAGAGGTAGGAATCTTGTCAGGATGTCAACGCGGTGTGCAAACATCGCTAACAGAGATTCCTCGACCGACAAGAAAAGACCCGGCCGGGTGGATGAAGCGAGGTGGTG
Source organism: Sequoia sempervirens (assembly GCA_007258455.2). Classification (NCBI taxonomy): domain Eukaryota; kingdom Viridiplantae; phylum Streptophyta; class Pinopsida; order Cupressales; family Cupressaceae; genus Sequoia; species Sequoia sempervirens. The sequence goes on along the minus strand of VDFB02269869.1, from coordinate 56,628 downwards.
GCGGTGGAATTGCATCATCGGATTTACATTTTCTAAGGTAGGGATGATGAAATGGGAGAATTTGCCTAGGGGTGCAAATTCGCTCCATTACACTAGCAATGTCCAAGAAACATTTGCCAAGATCTCAAGCAATGAAAAGACGGAATCATTGCCATGTGAGAATGGTTTACAAGGTAGTTATGTTGATGGGCACAGAGCTGTGAAGGATGCTTTAATTGATTCTTTTTCCATCAATAATCTTCATCTTAAGAATTTGGGTGCTGCTACAAATCTTTAAAAAAAATTGAAGTCAACAATGGAAGGTGAACACTTTGATCACCCGTTGGATTACCATTCAAAAAATAAGGAATATGGTAGTAAAGATTTGTTGCACCAGTTTGACACCTTGTCATTACAAAGGGAGCATTCAAGGTGGGAACACACTAAAAAAATGGATACAATAGAATGCCAACATGCTTTCCGAAAAAGAGGCATGTACTAGCTGATAGAGATATAGAGCTCAAAACAGCCACCAGCCAAGCAAGTCACAAAAAGTTCAAACTCCTCGTCTATAGTTCATGGATCAGCAGCTGCAACAACGAGCTCTTCAACAATTAGGTATGATTTGACAACATGCATGGAGACCACAAAGAGCTTTTCCAAAGCAATCAGTTTTTGTTTTAAGAGCTTGGTTGAGCATTTTCTTCATTTATATCCCAAAGATCCCGATAAAATTGTGCTAGCAAGGCAGGCAGGACCGACTAGAAGTTAGATTTCTAATTGGTCCATAAATGCATGTGTATGCCTTTGGAAGCCCATGGTAGTAGAAATGTATATGGAAGAAACTAAGGAAGCTGAGTTAGGACATGCATTTGCTGAAAAGCAAGGAAAATGTTGAAAATAAGGAAAAGGTAAAGTCAGATGGAGGACCTGGAAACAGCCACTGTCAACAAGAGCAGAAACATACAACATCACACAAGTAAGTAAATTTTTCTGAGGATGAGTCTGAGAAAGAAATGGATTCTTTGGATGATGAATTTGATAAGGAGGATATGACAAATGCGAAGGGTAGACCTAACAACAATGAGGAAGTGTAACAACAATGTGGAAGTGAGAAATCATTCAGATGGATATTGTAGGGATAAAGAAATTCCTTCAAATGCAGAAAACCATGTGAATGATGGAATTCTTCGCATTGCTGAACCAACAGATCCAGATGGCGAAGATGGCCAACAAAATACACAACACAAACAGATATAATCATAATAATGGAGCTGCAGAGCAAGATGTATGGATGTAAATGCTGCTCTTGTAAACCGAAACAAGAATAATAGAGTTTCAGCCAGAGATAGGTTTCATGCAATAGCACTAAGGTGGTTTGCACATTTTTCTTTCTTTAAATCTGAAGATAAAACAATCCTTAGCTTCTCAACAAAGGCCTTAGCCTAATATCGAAGGCAGAATGATGAAGAGAGAAGAGATTAGCCTGGTCCATTTTCTACTGCTAGGCACTTGGTAGAGGAAATAGTAGCAGCATTTGCAGCTTGGAAGGAAAAGCTTATTGAAATTGTGAAATCTGCTTCTTTAATTGATACGTGAGGTAAAGACTTCAAAACCTAGACTCTACCTCCTCCACTAGATGAAATGTGCTTGAGCATCTTGTGCAAACATGTTGAATTCATTGAGTCACTGTAAGGAATCCCTGATGCAACAAAGAACAAAATCTCTTAGGCTTTTTGTGCATCTTGAAAGGTGACTCCTCAAGTTCTACAATTGTTCATCACATGGTCTCAAACAAAAATATCTTCCAGATTGTTCACTTGTATTAGAGGCAGATCTTACTGACATGATGGCACAGTGTTCAACTAGAAGTGCTTCAGTTAGGCATGTGTGGACACATTTGAACAGATTGTTTAGTACAAGCTACTTTTGCTTGCTCTTCTATGGGATTACCTTGCTTAACCTGCCTTTCATTAAATGTAATTAGGGAATTGCATTTAGGAGTGCAATTAGCTAGAAGCATTTAAGATTTGGTCTGCACTAAAGAAGATGCACAAGTTTGAAGTACTATCATTTGTAGGGATAGTGACTGTCACTGATGAATTTGTTACTAAAATGCTTGTTTATTTAGGTTGTGATTCGAAAGAGCTTTCTCTAGGAGATTGTGGGAAGTTGACTGATGATTTCTTAGAAGCAATAGGTGTTGCATGCTGTGGCTTGAATGTGCTCATCTTGGATAATCTGTATCTTTTGACTAACACATCACTTGCATACCTCATTAATGGCTATAGATCAGTTAAAAATCTATAATTAGAAAGATGTCCATTTAGTGATGTTATTGCTATATTTATTGTTGGTTCAGGGAATAACTTATCCAATCTTTAACTCAACAATGAAAAAGAGGTTAATGTCATTGTAGAGGCATTACAAAAGAGTCTCAAACATCCTTTGGAGGCTGGGTGCCTTTCTCAGGTAGAGGTCATTCACAATTGTAGCATTTTAGCAGCTGTCAGGCAACACATGGCAAGTACACCTGGAGTTAGTGCTACTATTTTCAATGCATTGACAAAGGCCAACATCAACATCCAGGCTATTACCGAAGGTTGCTCTGAGTACAATATCATGGTAGTTGTGAAGAGAGAAGACTCAATTAAAGCCTTGAGGGTCATACACTCACGGTCTTATCTTTCAAAGATAACATTGGCTGTTAGGGATAATTTAGCTAGGGTTAATTGGAGGAACTCTTTTGGATCAGCTTATAGATTAAGGAGGAGTTCAACATTAATCTATGAGTAATGGGGATTATTAGTTCTACAAAATTGGTTCTCAGTGTTTACGGCATGGAGTTGCAAACATGGAGGGAGCTTTGAAAAGAAAAGGGCAACCTGGCCAATCTAGAGAAAATTATTCAGCATCTACATGGCAGAAACTTTATACTGAATACTGCTGTTGTAGATTGTACAACAGATTCCAAGGTCATTAAAAATTACTACCAATGGTATAGTCATTCCAAACTAAAAGGCAAATTCAAGACTATTGGATCAATACCTAAGATTGAGGGATCTTCAAAGAAGATGTTATACACACTACTTTTATGAGACAGTTTTTGGTGCTGGTCTACCAATAATCAGCACTCTACATCGCCTTTTGGAAATTGGTGATATAACTTTATGGATTGAAGGCATATTTAGTGGAACTTTGAGTTACATTTTAACAATTTCTCTAGGAAAATTTGGCTTCTCATCAAGTCCAATCAATGGACCTTTCTGCACAAATTTGCTAGTTTCTTGATTCAAATGCTTCAAAATATCTCAATGATGGTGCAGCAACAAGTGAGGTTGAGGTTGACTTCCGTTTAGGGGCAAGTATAATACTTCAAACAGATATCATTTACGATGGTGGAAGAAGCTTGAATCCTGCTATGGACCTTGGATAGATGGAAGGTGCTTATGTGCAAGGAGTTGGGTTCTTCTTGATGGAGGTAAATGTTGTTGACAAGAATATGACTTATATTGGTTCTAGATGCCATCATTGACATATGGGAGAAGAAATAGATGGACATAACCATCACACGTTATGTGGTCCATTGGAGGAACCTACCCACAACATATGCTACTTGGGAGTGGCAAGAGATATTTGAACATCCAGCACTACGTTGCTTGTGGGCAAGTGATTCTCGGAAGGGCAGATTTGCAATGCCTCTTAATCTATAGCACTAAGTGAGTGTCTTGTCAGCAAAAGTTTAGGACTTAATAATTGGATAAAGCATCTTTCAACATTGTGGTTATTTTTACTGAGGAAGCGGTTGAGCATGTGTCTTTCAGTCAGGAGCAGTTAAATCTTTCAATTCATTTCAGCTCTTCAAGCAGTGTGCGGTACAGTGTTAATTAACATTAGCAATTTGAGGGAGTTATTGGTTAGTTAGCTACCACGATTGAGGGAATTATTGTTAGTTAGTTGCCACTATTTGTGGCCTGACTTCCTATGATTGATGTTGTTGGGAGCTGGGCTTATAAAACAACACATGTGGCAAAAGAGAAGGGATCTTTTGGAAATTAAAAGCTAGAACTTAGTTTGATGCTACTATAACAACTTCAATGCTTGAGACAAAAGCCTTTAGGTGGATCTATTGTTCTCTTGGTGACGAAAACTCTTAAGAGACAATCAAGGGAGCAAGGCAACTAACATATTTATGTAGAGCAAGGCGACGATAGGGTTGTATAGCATATCTAGGACCACCATAATGTGCAATTTGAATGGTATAGAATGTTCAAGAGATTCGAAGGAGATCCATTTGTACGTTGGGTACACCCAATGAGTTGAATTAGACCAGTGAAGTAGTTATTCATTGATTGTATGTGTTTGCAATAAAAAATAAATAAAATAATCTGTTTTTTGAGTTTTTGTAGATTATATTTTGCATGCAACTAGTCTAAGACACTACAGGCTATGCTAAATCTTCTTTCACTTTGAGGCTTAACTTTTTAACATATGTTGGAATCCCCTTTCTTTTGCGTGCATCTTCATATTCTCTAAAAATAGTGTATACCTTGATGTAGGCATTATACGACTTTGACTTCTGAAAAACATATGCAAATAAGTGATTTTGATCTAGTGAGGCTTAGTGCTCAAGGGTTCATGTTGACATAAATCTGAAATAACTAAATATGTGCCAACTTATAGGGTGCTAAACATCATTGACATAGGGTAAGAGTTCATAATGTCCACGAAATTTTAACGGCCTAGTTCATCCAACAATTTTAAGTGGTACTAAGATTTATGCATAAAAATTAAACACCATCACATATATCACAATACACATTGTGGCACAAGTCTTCTATTCAACACTTCTAAGTGCATTTATATATATAACTAACTTCACATGTGGCTTCTATCTCATACTCTTGTAATGCCTTCTATATCTTTGATTTTCAATTGCATGTTCTAACAATTTTAGTTCAGCATATATAATATCTCAACACACCATGTGGCATGTGCTAATACGAGTCGGAAACTACAGAGTGCTCTTTTCTTGACTTGCAATACCACCAAGAACTTTGTCTATTCTTGATGCACAATGAAATGTCCTACTAACAATCTAAATGCTAATCCGAGCTTACTATGACACATGAATTCAAATTGCGGTTGTAGAGAAATTCACTAGTAGTTGGGGTATGCAAAGGGTAGGCAATCCTAATTACATAATTGTGGAAGGAATCCAATAGTTTCACCTTTGGCTACCTAGAAAGAGCGAAAATTAGGAGTTAGCAACCCAAAATTGTCTTGAACTCGAGATTCAACAATAAAAGGGCAAAACTGTAATGTCCCCATTTTGGCCATACGCTCTTCATTTGGTTTCAACCTATTTCCCAGAATCTGCAGGCTACTCAGATGTGCAAATTTAGGGTTTCCGCTTTCAATAAGCATTGCTTCTAGCTCAGTTCAACTTTCTGTTGGTTTTGTGATGAACTTATTATTTTTGGCATTGGCTATTTTTAGTAAGTCTAGTTTTGGCAGTGGTCCAGTTGGCAGCACTTCAATGAGTTATTTTGTTGGAGCAGTTGAATTATTCTGGTTTTGGCTTTAGAAGTGTATTTTTTGGAGAAATAGTATATTTCAAGGCATTAATGTTTTAATTTCAAGTTGACCCCTTGGCCTAGTGCATTAACTTAAGTTGTTTTAAAAGGTGGACATGAGGGGGGGACGCTTCATGAAGTAAATATTTTATATTTTCTAATGTTATTTTATGCCTTGAGGTGGGATGCCATATTGAGGAGAAATATAATGTTTTTCAAAATTAAAATATTTCAAAAGTTAAAAGGGGCGTCCATTTTGGGAGGTGAAAAGATGGAAGCTGAAAAGTCACCTCCAAAAGTTATAAAAGCAAGCTTTGCTCCAGCATTTGATTATCTTTGGAAATATTGTAAAGTTATGCTACTGGTTTGAAATCCAAAATCTGGCTAAGGGAAAGATTAGCAATTCCACTCCATTCTTCGGGCCTGAAACTATGGTTCCCTAGATGGTGGATTGAGAGTGTGCTTCATTCAGAAGTGCATATTGTGCATCAAAGTTGAAGAATTTGGTAATAACTTTCAGATTTGTATTTGCTGGTTTATCATGGCTGAAAGTGATTTTTGAATATAGCTCTTTGTATGAATTTTTATGCATTCTGGGTATTGAAGCAATGGTTTTCTAAGGCATGGGCGACCCTTCTTGCAAAAGTTGGGAATTTATCTTGAAGTAATAATTTTTATAGAGAGGTCGTACTTCTTCAAAGTTGTACCATTGCTTGTTGTCTTGAAATTTGTGCAACAAATAATATTCAGCTCCTTGAAGTGGTTTTAGGGTTGGAACTTGGGCGCCATTCCCCTTAAAAGCTTTAGCAATCTGTTTCAAGTCATTTGGTGGAGTTTTGTAGAGTTAGTGAGCATTGTGACGTTGCTGGTTTACACTAGGCTGAAAGGCAATTTTGTATACAGCTTTAAAGGAGATTTTTATTTGCACATGGGTATTGACTCCTTCAATTAGTATGCTAGAGGCGCCCCTTTGGGTGCATTATCAGAATTTATTGTGGAGTTGCAGATTTTATCTATGGAAATCGCCCTCTAGGAAGGCCATACCATGCTGGGGTCTTCTGGGAATTCGTGCTTAATTAATACTCAAGTTTTGGTTGCAGTTTAGTCATTGTTTTGAGGCGCCAATCTTCCAAAAAGCCATTGCAATCAGTTTCAAACAATTTGGAGGTAATTTCATGAAGTTATGAGCATTTCTTTGATTTCCAGCTTGCTGGTTCACAATTTCAGTCTGCTGGTTTTTGTTATCAGACCTCAGTAATTTCAGATTTTGGCCTCATTTTCAGTCCTTGGGAGTTTTAAACATTGCTATAATCATCCTTCTTATATTTGCATTCATTCTATTGTTGTAACACTCGTAATTTGCAGATTCTTTCAATTGTAAGGTTGAGAATGGGTAGTACTAATCCAATCGTTATTATTATTGCAATTACTTGTGATTTCTAATGCAAATACTTTAACCCCTAGATGGTTTACCACCAATGTGGAGAATAAACTTTGTAACTCTCTTTGTACCCACTGAAAAGTGGAGAATTCCCACTCAAGAGTGGATGCCCGCCACAGCGGATGAATTAGTTGAATTGTTTGTAGTATTCCCCCCACTGTTTAAGTGGTTGAGCGGAAATCTTTATGGCTGGTTCACTGCCTAAGTTCTTTCAGTTTTGTAATAAGTACTCCGCCATATGTTAGCACCTCGCCTTCAAAAGGATCTTGTGTGCACATTCTTGGCGTGGAGTTTATCTTCCATTTCTAGTTGTATCAATTTTAGTATTGAGTTATTGATCCTAGGTATCCTCTGACCATATGCCCGCCCCTCTTCCTTAAGTGGTTTTAGGGCGCATTCTTGGTTAGAGTTGCTTTGATAGAGATTTGATTTTCACGCTAACGCTAATCAATTTGGTCAAGTGTTGGTTATTGTGAAAAAACTGTGGCAAAAAATTGGTTAGCATATTTCAAAAACTTAACCAAAAAAACATAATTACATTAAACAAAGAAATTAATGCTTTCAAAGAACACATAAGTCCATTCTAATTATCAATTTGTCATAATTCAAAGATTACATGTCATATGACTTAAAGACTCAAAATTTGAAATGTCAAAGTTTTAAAGTCAAAGTCAAACAATATATTGTATTACTAAAAAATTATAAATAATAATTATATAATTGTTAACATATGTCAAAAGATAGCCAATAAAACACAACCTACATCCTCGTCTTCCTCTTCCTAGTCCTAGTACTTTTGATCCTTAAACTAGATGGTAATTGGAATCATCATGAGGAATGAATGATTCCTCATTATGTCTTCCTTTAATGCCTCTATCACTACTGCTTCTCTCTCCAATTTAGCAAGATCTTCATTATTGAACTTGATATCCGTTTCTTCGACAGTCCAATCAGTAAATGGATTGATGTCTTCCATGTTGGTGGTGTCATCAATATTGAGAATGGTGTGTCATACACCTTATAATCCTAATGGTGGATTTATTATTTTGTAAGCTCTTTCGGAATAGGGCATCACATTTTGTTTTGGCATAATGTGTCGTGTATTTGTAATATATGATGTGTGTAAGAAGTTGTAAGAGCACTTTATGATGTTGTAAGATGCATAAGAGATCTTATGACAATTCTATGATTCGTAAGAGTAAGTAAAAGGGAGGTTACATAATGGACTTGACTTGTTGGCCAACTTATGACATGTAAGTATGATGCATCATAGAGCTTCTTTGAAAGGTTGAATAAGTCCAAATAGGGTGCTTGAGTTTGGTGGGTGGTTATGGCATGCATAAGGAATATGCTTTTTGAGTTTGTTCATATGTCATTGATCTTGTGTGTTGGAATTCCTTATTTGGAATTTTACGCCATTCTTGGCTCATAGTATTTTCCCATGGTTTTAATAAACCACTCTTGGTTTGTGGATTGAGTTTGGCCTATATATTTGGGTGCTTGGATGGAGGCGTAGGATGATGTAATTCTACAAGAGATTATGTTGGCAAAAAAATTCCAGACTTGTGTTGATCTCTCCAATGGAGGCTTGAGGTAGCTTATGTATTGTAATCAAATTGTTACTGTGAATACAATGGTTTGAGATTTGGGGACTTAAGATGTGGTGAATGTTTTTATGTGTATATTTCTTTCTAAAATTGTTCGATCGTATTTTCTATGAATCTCTCCTCATTGATTAGTGTAGGAAGTTCTTTTTCTATCAACTTCCTTTCATTTGGTATGAAAACGTGATCAACTTTGTTTCCTAGGTGGTAAGAGAATTTTTTGGACTAATCTTGGTTTGAGTGAGAGTTGTGCATAGAGGAGATCTTTGTTTTAGGGGAGATGGTGAGTACATCATGGTTGGAGATGGAAAGGTTTAATGGCACAAATTTTGAGTTATGGAAGCTTAAAATGGAGGACTTGTTGATAGATCAAGATTTATGGCCAATAGTTTTTATGAACAAATGTGCAGCTATTTCAATGGATGATGACTATTGTTAGATTGGAAAGCCAAATGTGTCATTTTGGTTTTGTTTGGTAGATTCAGTGCTCTTGAATGTTGTTGGAGAACCTACTCGAGAATCTCTCTAGAAAAAGGGAAATATATACTAAGCTAAATCCCTAGTTAACAAGCTTCTTAGTTGTTGAGCACTTGAATTTATTTAATACCATTGTGAGCTAGTTACAATCTATCCATGTGAAGATGGAAGATGAGGATTGATGTATGCCTTTGTTATGTTTTAGGCTAGACTTATGGGACAATCTGTTGATGGCTATTGGAAGTATTGCTTCAAAGCTTGTGCTTGATAAAGTAGTGGTTGCTCTTTTCTTGTAGGAGATGAGGTGAACAACTTGCAAATCTACCAAAGAACCATCAGTTGTTGGTGGAATGTCAAAGGAAACAGGAAAGGACAAAAACAAATTTTAGTCTCCCAATAAATCTAAGGTGAAATGTTGGAATTGGGGTAAGAAAGGCCACATCAAAATGGATTGCACGAAGAAGAAAGAAAAGAATGAGTTAGATGATGATTTGGGTTCTAAGGCTTCTTTCGATGAATGGGATGCATTGGATGCAGCCCTAGCTACACATGTATGGAGGATCGACTCTAGTGCCTTTTTTCACATGACGCCCTAGAGGGAGTGGTTTTTTGACTTCGAGAAATTTGATGGTGGAAAGATTTATTTTGGGGACAACTCTTTTATGAGTATTGTTGGGTGAGGCCAAGTTAAGATCATATTCTTTGATGGGAGGATTAGATGTATTTTAGGATTTCTACATATCCTAGGTTTGACATGGAGTTTATTATTTTTTAGCAAGATGATCGATGTAGATTTACAAGTAATTTTCAGCAATGGTGGATGTAAGACGGTTCATGGAGTTATGGTGCTTTTAAAGGGAGTTTGAGTTGAGACTCTTTTATGCCTTGATGCCAACACTTGCACTTAGTGTAATAGTTTAGTAGTACCTGCAGCAAAGGGACTTGTAACATTTGAGCTTGCAACTTTGGTACTTGCATCATTTACACTTATAGGATCGGTAATTGCAGCAAAGGGAATTGCAACATTAGGACTTGTAGCAAAGGGACTTGTGGCACCTAAAATTGTAGTTTGGGTTATAACCATGTTTTCACCTCAGAGAGTAAGTTGCTAGCTAAGAAGACTATATTGTGGCATAAATACATAGGCCACATTGGCGAGAAGAGTCTTAGAACCTTGAAAAACAAAAATATTGTAGAAGGGTTAGTTGATTCTTCTCTTGATTTTTACTTTTATGAACAATCAATGTAATATTTCGTTGCACCTTATATTAAGTTTACTTAGGTTATTGACTTAATATTATTTACTTGAGCACATTAGGAAATAAGAGCACATGTCAACTCCCTTGATTTTTTGCCACCTCTACCTCATTTATTTCCTTGATTGTTTAGGTGCCACATCTCCCTCATCAAAGTAAGTTCACTAGACACCTTTGCTCGTATAGCTGAGTTGACTCTCCAGTTTATTGTTTTCTTCTAGAACACTTGTCACCCTAATTTGTGCATTACTAGAGTCTATATATTGTAGTCCATTTCCTTGTTTACATACCTTGAATAAAAATAATATAATGTTGTTATTCTTATTGTGTTTACATTGAATTAGTGTCATCTTATTGTTTGTTCCCAAGTAGATTTCTTGTTTATGGAAAAATCTTACATGGCATTAGAGCAAAGTAATGTAGGTGCAAATTAATTTAATTTGGGATAGCATTGTTAGCTTCTTTCACCTAGTTTATAGTCTTGTAAATTGAGTGTTTTTTTAGGTCACTAGTTAAAGGTGTATGGGGAAGAAATTGATTATTCCATTGCATTTAGAAGGGTCAAATTAGCTAAGGTAGGATTTTTTTTTGTTCCCATCGAACACTATGAAGTTAATCTAGTATAAATTTACTTGTGGTTTTAATTTGTTTCTTGTAGGAGGCTCAGATTTTAGCACAAAATGGATCTCACTATTACATTTAGAGCAGCAAAAAAACTATAGAGTAGGGGAAGTGAAAGGCAATTTTTTTTAGAAAGCAAGGTTGTACAACTTGCCCACATAGGTTTGACATGAGTATAGGAAAAATATTTTTTGATTAAAAAAAAATCGAAAGTTTGAAAAAAGGGTTGTACCCCTTGCCATGGCATGGAGGTGATAGGGGCGAGAGCCATTAATGCCCCTGCCACCTTTATTTGGGGTAGCAGGGCTCCATTCATCCCCCATGGACCCTTTTGAACCTTCCATTCAACATTATCACTTAGTTAGCCCCTTCGCCTAGCTTTGCCTCAACTTCTTTGCCTAAGCAACCTTTGCTAGCACGCCACCTATGCTTCACTTAGTCACCACTCCTATTGGCGCTACCTATGCTCAACCTTGGTGTCACCCATTTTGCCACCTTTTCACTGTTAGAAGAATTGTCATTGATGTCAAGGCAATATGTGGACGTCAAGAAGCTTTGATGGAATAAGATGTTTTTTATTATTGTTACAAAGACATTGAAAGGACTTAGCAAGAATCTTCAAACTAATTATCAGGTTGGTTCAAAACAGAGTTATATAGAACTTTATATTTTTCAAAAGTAACGCAGTTTCAGATTTGTTTGATCTTTTAAGGCACACAGTTTCGAATTCAAGAATACTTTGATAACACACAGTTTCAGTTTTGAGAAAACACACAGTTTCAGATTTGTTCAGACACACAGTTTCAGATCTGAAGATATGAAGAAGCACTTTAATAACACACAGTTTCAGTTTTGAAAGCACACAGTTTCAGTTTTGAGAAAGCACACAGTTTCAGATTTGTTAAGACACACAGTTTCAGATCTGTATGTTTTTTTTGATATGAAGAAGTATCTACCGGTTATCAAAGAAGTCTTTTTAGACTTAATTAAAAATTAAAACTATAAAGCGGATTAAATAAAGACAAACAAAAAATATCATTGATATACTGAAGACGTATTAAGAAGTTTTTTTAAAAACAAAAGAGAAAGCGTTCTTCAAGGATAAAGACACGTCACTGCAATGAAGAGTCTTTTAATACGATTAAAAGATAAGCTGGAAGTTTTGTTTAAAAAGTGCGAATAAAAGATAACAATATGTTATCATGATAAAGTATCTTTGTTTAAATAAGCATCGACTAAATCAAGCGATGCAAATAAATCTAAAAGACGCCTTTTAAAGGAATACGAATCTGGAAAATACGCGCTTTCATAGAAGTGTCTTGTTTTAACAAACTCAAACAGACGTCTTCTAAAAGACATCTTCTAAAGAGATACGAATCTGGAAAATACGTGCCTTCCTAGAAGTGTTTTGGCTTAACAAACTCAACTCGTTTTTTTTGGGGAGAGAAGAGATTTCAAAGGAAGACGCAATCTAAAAGATGTGGTCTTCAAGTAACTTTTTAAAAGGACGTATTGCTAAAGAATTCTTCAAACTTGTGCAAAACAAATTATGTTAGAAGTATTAAAATCTGGAAATGAAGTGGTGTGATTTATCAAGGGTTGTGATCTTTTTACCAAGAGATGCAGTCTTAAAAAATATATATATTCATCATTCATTTCAGACTGGTAAGTGTGGTTGAAAAGTTCAAGAAGTCAAAGTTCAGAAGCTATCTTCTTGTGTGGGCTAAGTGTGAGAGTTTACATCACAAAGGCAGATTAGAGGATTGGCTGTGTGCAGGTCTGATTGGCTTCAGTTGATTCATCCATCAAGTCAAGGTGTGGTGCCTTGCATTAGGGGTTGGTGCTCCTTGTAGGTAGGTGCCTACTAAAATTGTAAAAGGTTAGGGTGTTCCTTGTAGATCATATTCTACTAAATCATCCCTCTTGTAAATTGAGCAGGTTGGTACCTACTCTCTTAAAAATATTCAATAAAACTGGATAAACTTGTGTAAATTGGATCATATAAAAAAAGGGTTGATTGTAACAAGTTTTGAAAAGTTTAATAATTGAAAGTTTGTGTTGATTTACTGATTCACCCCCCCCCTCTCAGTAAATCTTTTGTGCTCTTCATTCACCACCAAAGCGTAGCTTGACAACCACTACCAGTGGCAGCCCCACTAGTTCACCACCTAGGCATTGCGCACTTACCACTGCAGCAATATCCCCCTCTTCATTGCAATTTTTAATCTAGGAAGTGAATGTAGGGAGGCATTTTTTCAACCATGTGGAGGACTTTTTGTGAGCAATTTTTTTTAAATGGGGCAGAATTTTGTGCTCTTCACAAGTTATATAATTGGTTTCTACTCATGACACCTAGTTTTTCTAGAAAACAAGTTTTCTCATAATTATTGTTGCACACTTCCCATTTTGAGACTTTTGGATGGCCATAACTTGCTCAAACTCCTTTTTGGGTCTTTTCTTTTTAAAGTGCACTTTTTTTTATGCCCTTCATAGTGGCGATATTTTTATCTCCAATTATATTCTAGAATTGTACTTTCAACATTTTGACCTTTTCTTGAATGTTTATTCCTCTGCATAGACTGATATGCTTCTAATGTTGAGTTGATTGCTTGAGATCTAATGAAAATTTGGAATATTGATCTAAACCTGGTTGGTCAAATCATAAACCCTAGGGCTTTTTGAGTATCAGCGTATTTAACATTAACAATAGATTGGAGGTTCAAAAATTCTCTGAGTTTTCATAATAATTGTTTGGCTAACCAAAAACCCTAGACCCAAGGGAAGGGGATATAACATGAACTCTCAAGTCAATTATAATGTTGTGTAGTAAGGATTCTTAATTTTGTAATGTATATGATGAATGCTTGATCAATGTTATCATATGAATATTTGAAATTTTCCTATATTTTAAAAAAATCCCTATTTTTTTATGTAGTCATCTCTTTTGCCATCCCCTAAAATGGCCTCAAAAAAATTATCTTGAAAACGCATCCCCACATCTCCTGCCATCGCTATCTTGGAAACTTGGTGGAACATAGGTATTTACTATTTAGTGCTTAAAATGTGCTTGGTATTTTTCAAATGCTTTGGATTTTCTTCCTTTTCCAGGTATGGCCCCTAGCATCTTGAACATTATATATAGGAAGCTAACATCCACGATCCTCACCTTTTGTATTATATAGATGATGGATCAGTGTACAATATTAAACATTGATTCCGAAAATACCTTGCCACAAGATTCTACAATTCTTCATCATTTATGCTAAAATACTATGTTGTTTCAAACCTATGTCCTCTTTCATGATTTCCTTAAAAGTACATGATCTCCTCTTGCCTCCATGTCCCATTAGCAAAATCCAGTGAAATTTGCAGTTTCTGTAAGGAGAATCTGTTGATTGCAGAGTAGCAGAGCTAAATTGAGTAAGTTATGAGAAAAATGAGCTAAAAGTTTTAAACCAAAGGGAATAAAACAAATTCATTATCATAAAACACATTTATCACATGTTAATTGTAATGGTTGACCTATTATTCTGGTATAGATTGTGGTTTAGAATTATCATTTGTACCTCATTATTTATTACAAGGGATGGCGGCATTCATGAATTCATCATCAGTTTGAGATAAACCTTTCAAAGATGCAATTTTGGCTCCAGGTAGACAAGTGGAAGCCCGACTATATGCTCACTGTGAGCATCTTGTGCATAAAGCACAGAGTTTGTGACTAACCAGAAATGAATAGGCTACCGTATCTCCAATCAAAATGGAGTTTAATATGTGGTTTGGTATTTGATTCAGTTTTCCAAGTTTGGACATCCTCCACGTCATGAGGGAAAGAATAGAGCCCTAGCATCATTTTGTGTTACTACTGATGCCCCAATTTATGAGTTTCCTGTTATGAAATACATTGCAAAGTTTGCATAACAAGCCTGTGATTATATCATGAGTAAATTGATCAAATTGAAAAGCCCTCATCGATAACATCCATGTGCTCATCACCACATTATAAGGACTGTAAGCTAGCATCAAGCTTTTGTCTCGAGATCTGGAAACACTGCAATATGCTAATTATGTCATTGACAATAGAAAGACAAAGTCTTCTTAATCATAAGAGCCCAGGAGGCCCAGGAAATGCTAATAAAATCCTTAATGAACGCATACACCTTTTTCCATCACACAATCAAAAAATTCAAACCACTTTATGCTTTAGTTTAGCATGAGGTTGTCACATAAAATTACCTTTGGAGTAAGAAAATGTGGATATATCCATTGTCCAAGATTACAATTATTTCAATACAATGCGATTCTGCCTACTTTTATTGCCAGAGTCCCTCAGAAGATGAGCCAATAAGAAATGTAATTGTCAAATCAACTATCATAAGTCAAAATATACGAATATGAATTTTGAAGTTATTAAAAGTTAACAGAAGCCTCTTCCCATTTATGATATTCACCAAATCATTGTGCCTGACAGAAATGTAAATTTCCATTCATAACATCCTTTACACCATTAAATCGTGAAATTATATGGGAATATGTCTGATGATTTTATCTATATTGGAGTGCTGAAATACACATATCTGGCTGTGGGCTTGTTTTAATTGAATTTACAAGTGAGTTAAAAACTGTCACAAAAACATGCCATTCATTGTTGATTTATAGTAGCTTAAAGTTTCTTGTCACCAAATTACTGTGCTAGTTAGGTCTCATCACAGATGTCAAAATAATTAACACCATACCTTCAAACAGTTAATAAGCTAGCACATAGCAGATATTATGTTTCAAGAATGCAGCATCATTATTCTAAGGGCAGATCGTTTTCATAACCTCAAGAATTTTCTCGGCTTTCACTGTTCTCCTGAATCATTGAGCTTATTCATCAATGTCTGACTTCTTTTGATCATGGCTATGTGTAGGTACGCTCAACTTAGTTATAGTTTTCATATCTTCTTGTCACATTTATAAGTGCTAGGTATTATTTAAGTTTCATGAGCCTTCTGTAAGTTATCTGATCCTTTTTGGCTATCGCGGTTCTATAAGAGGTGCTATATGTTTCTTTCATTTATTCACACAGTATTATGTTGCTTCATGCATGGGTGATCCTCTTATTCCATAGGCATTTCATTCCTTGGACAGAGATCAAACCATCATGTCTCTTCCATGGAGTTGGAAAATGACTTCAGCTAGATCTTTATGAACATTTGGAGAAGCCTATGTCCAATCCTACAATATGCAAATATATGGATTGGATTTATTGAGATAAGAGGGAATCAAAGATGAAGCTTCTAAGGAGCAGGTGGACCTATGGCTTCCTCCAGAGTTAATGACTCTTCTTCCTCACTTGTGAACTTTCTGTGGAAGAAAAAATGTTGAATTAGTGGTCCTCAGCTTTGATTATTGGTATCTTGGATACATGTGGGCTCACCTCCTTAATTTATGTAAAGACTTTATGGGGCGCATCATTATTTTAGATTCCATAGCTACTGTCTTGGTGCACCACATTAAACAACCATATAATATAAAATACCAAAGCACACAATGTAGTTTTATATATTCATGACAAAACAATAGTAATTGCATTAAAATACAAGTCATTTGGATTTGCATTTTCTAATCAAATTTTATCCTATCCATCATAATTTAAAGAAGATACCCAACTTTTGTTATCAATAATAATATGCTTATTTTTTAATGTGTTTGTGCTCGTTGAAGATTCATCCTTGAAATATTTCTGATTCCAATAAAATGCCTTTTGGCTCTAAAAGATGTTTTGTTTTGGGTTAAAACAATCATATTGTTGAAAAGATCATGCTACTAATCTTTTCTCCAAATATTTTTAATCTTGTGGAATATTTATGCATGCGATGTGTTTAAACTCCAAGAAATGCTTAAAGTTTGGGATTTTCCCTCCAGGGAGATGCTTGAAGATCACCACTATTGACAGATTTCTCATGTGCTGGTGGGCATTTACTGGATTAACTCATATTGTGCTGGGAGGGTATTTCATTTTCTCTCCTGACTTTTACAAGCTCAAGTCCCCTGTTTACTTGGCTGAAGTTTGTAAGTTCTCTGATATTTGATATGTATGTTTTTCTTTCTTTGCAACAAAAATGTGTAATCTATTTTTGGGGATTAATTTTCTGATCATGTTGAGTGTCTCTGAACAAATTAACAGTAAAAGAGTACAGCAAGGGTGATTCAAGATATGTAGCAAGGAATTCTGCTGTAGTTACACTAGAAGGAATTACTACCCTGTTAGGGGGTCCTGCAAGCCTTCTTGCCATGTAAGCACACTAGAATAACTTGTGGTATTTTGTGTTGCTACAATTTGAATGATATTTTAACTGAACTTCAAGATCCACTGCTAAGTTCAAATACTTACACATGGAAGTAATATGTGGCATTACAATTTGTATCCCTTTGTAAGATTTGGAAAATAGAGTTTCATGTGCTTTGAGGGAATTTGTTGCTAAAAATCTTTTTCAAGAAGTAGAGGCATATTAGCAAGATACACATCATATCTCTATTTACAATTTAAGAGTAAGATATTTCCTTTGGCATGTCTCTAGGATCTATTAGATTAAGATATTTAAATAGATGAATTGAGAATATAACAATCTGTGATAGAAGCCTTGATGCTAAATGAGAACCATGACAGGAGCAAAATTTTTTCTAATGCTGTATTGGCTACAGGTATGCTATAGGAGCAAGGAAGCCATACAGCTACCTAATTCAGTTCAGTGTTTCTTTGAGCCAACTTTACGGTGACATTGTGTATTTTGTCACAGCATTTCTGGATGGTGACAATTTCTCAGCTAGCCGATATTATTATTGGGCTTACTTTGTTTTGGCAAACAGCTTTTGGGTGGTAATACCCATGTTGATTGCAATTAGATGCTGGAAAAAAATAACTCAGAAAATTTCGACTGAAAAAACGAAAAAAATCTGACCTATGGGTTCCATCTTGAGCATTGATGGTGCTAGGTTATTGTTGCCTTTACCAAACACTTTTTTAAGAACCATGTGAGTTTTCTTTTCATGGATGACATTATTTCTTGGTCAAAAGCATATTTCTTAAGGACTTTTAGTGCTTGTCTTCTCATAATAAGTCATTAACGTTATGCCACCCAATTCCTTGGTGTTACTAATCATAACAAGTTCTTGGTTACAAAGGCAATTTATGATTCCTCATTTAAATGTGTAATTTGAAAAGACTTATATAATAACAAATTTAAACTGGAAATCACGACAGTGCAAAGATGGAGTAAATGAATCTACAATGGGATCATTTTTTAATTTTAAAAAATAAGTAGGATCAGGTTAGAAAAACTTAAGTGATTATACCATGAGCTAATGTATGTTTGATTTTGTTCTATATTGAGTTTCTAGAGTCGTAACCTCTGTTTCTGAAGTACTCTTTTGAATATGATGGATCAAAGGAATCTTACCATTTGCAAATCGTTAGTATCTATCTTGCAAAGGCATTATGGACATCAACATATTTTCTGCACAAAACACATTTCAATTTATAGCATTGACCGAATCTGCAATGCTCTTGCAGGTAACTCAAGACAATCACACAATAGGCCAATTTTTTTTTAAAGACCGTTAGGAGTGCGCCATACCAAGAAGAAGGGTGTTAGATTCAAACAAAATGCATGACAACATGCAAGATGGAAAGTTGGTGACAAGTTTTCTTATATTTTGGGACTTCTCCTAACAATTAAATTTACTACTAGAAGTTGATTGATGTCCATTTAATGGTCACCAAGTAGTGGACTAGATATAATTCTTAAATATACAAGGATTAATAGGATATGAAAGGTCAATGTTGGGGACAGGTGGGGCGGCGACTCTAAACATGAAGCCCTAAATTCTTCCTCCAAATCGTTCCTCCATTTTGTGTCTCTTTTTTTTTCTCCCTTTTTTGTTGCAAGACTAAGTGAATCTTCTGGAATTTTGTTTCTAAGGACCAACTGAGATACCTGCGCAGGGATGGGAGGCATTTGATGTTTTCCTATTTATATTTTATTTATTTGGGTTATGTTGCACATGTTTTTAATTTATTAGATGAAATTTTCTGGATTCAACTGTGTTTTCTTATTTGCATCGACGTTTCGAATCACACTTAGTGATTCATCATCAGGAAGAGGATGATGAATCACTGAGTGTGATTCGAAACGTCGATGCAAATAAGAAAACACAGTTGAATCCAGAAAATTTCATCTAATTCTTAATGGACTGTGGAAAAATCATTCCCACTATTTTTTATTTATTTATTTATTATAAGTTCATTTTGTCTATTGTTGATGCAGCAACACAGAGTTAACAGCTTCATCCAAAAGACGTCTATACAATATGAGTTTTCTTTCAATTTAAATTTGTTGTACTCTCAAAAGTGCAATTGAATAAAACCAAACCTAAAACATTATCCAAAACTATAAATTAAAAAGTAAATTAATGATCTTACCTTGGACACAAGCTCATTGCGCAATCAAACATAATATACCACAATAACAGATTTAGAAAACATAAAGATTAACATTAATAAGTTTGAGATCTAGTACTAAATGCTTTGCATACCACATTGTAGTTATTCCCCTAAACCTTCTATGATTTGAACGAGCGTAAAGTTCCAATCATGCATGTCACCATGTTTTCTATTTGTGCCATCATCATTATTTTGTGTCAATGAATGGAATGCCTCAACGAGTACGTAGAACATGTATTATAGTATGTCGGTTTAGTGCTTCTTGATTGTTTAAAGAAAATAAAGTAGTTCCATTTGTGTGGTTGCCCTTGAGTACTTTTAGGGCATCACAGAATCTTAATCATTCCCTAGAAATAGAAACCTGAGAAAGGTTGTTTTAGAGGAAAATATAATATTTCCAAACTCGTAGAAAATGAGGAAATGAAATCAAATGCCCTCACCGAACTGAAAATCTGAAACCCAAACTTTTAGGAGCTGCTCCAAGCTCAAGTTGACAATTATGTTGCTCTGAGAATTCTCTTAGGCTACCAATAAAACTATATTGGCTGTTAGAGTGCCGAAAAAGTTGCGGTTACTTAGTGTTGAACTACTTCAAATTGTCCTCTGATGGATCTCTGCCTGAAAATTGTTGGTGTTGGTCTGCCTTGTTGCAAAATTAAAATGGAGAAATTAAGAATGAGAGTTATTGTTTAGTTTTAACTAGTTTGAAAGGGTGAGTAGCTTAGGGTAATAATTTTATTTTGTACAGATAATTGAAGCCTCTTGAAAAGAGAAAAGAAGAAATAGTTCATGGTTTTTACTAAGAGGCATCTCCTATTGGGGTTGAATATCTTGATTGGAAGTAATAGAACATCCCTGACTGGAGTGGACATACGTAGGTTGCCCCCAACTAGAATGATCCGCAGGCCACCCCCTAGGCTATCCTTGCATTTTGGGAGCATCAAGGAGTGTTTCTTGTGTCCCCATCCCTAAGCGCACCTCCAACTGGAAAAACATTTACTCCGTATCACTTGAGTTTTGGGGAATCTAGGGACATTTTCTGTCTTATAGTCTCCAAAATGCAGGATTTACAAGAAATGCATTCTCCATCCCTTGAGACACATGCACGGCATATGCATGTACAAACCCAAGGGGCATGGAATGGAACAGTATTCGGTACAATTAATAACATTATAAACATTATTCATGTGCGTTGATTTATTTCAGGCTAAGGAATTTAGGCCTTCCCTATAGTGATTTGTTACTGATTCTCAGAACCTACGACAATGATCAGGATAGAGCAAGAGTTGTTTCCTTGTTAAGGAGCACAAACTTTGAAATGTGAACTATAATGACGTGATAGTGTATATTGTCCATGTGCTCTCATATTTTAGGTTTTTAACCAAACTCCTGCCTCTTTTCAGTGAAAATGGAGAGCATTCCAAAAATGAAATGTGTGGTAGGCTGGCAGCTATATTATTGGCAGTTGATCACATACTTTTAATTTTTTTATTTGCTTAGTAGTCAAAAAAGGGATGATGACATCAGAAGCTGCAAATGTGGCAGGAAACAAATAAAAATATATCATATGCTTTAAAAAGAATCTCTTGTTTTGGTGATGTTTTTGATTTAACATGTTTTGATGGTAATGGAGTTGAGCCAATTTTAGATTTTTTTTAATGTTCTGGCCACATATTTTGATATTCAGGAGTTGAGCCAATCAAAATTTTCGATAGAGATAGGACAATGAGAGGTTTTTAGGTGTTGTGGTTATCTTCTGGCAGCAGGTTCGACGTGTAGGACATCATGTATTGTCAAAGGACAAGTATCTTCCATGAACATATAACAAGCTAGAATATAAGAAGCTCGACCTTGTGGGATCTATTTGGAACTTTTCTAATGAATTAGAGTATATATATTACATAAAAAATAACATCAGTTTATTTTAAGTCAAGAGTCAACACAGTTCCAAAAAGGTAACAATCATACAAAACAACCTCAGTTTCAAAAAGGAGACAGCCAATCACAATGTTATGATGTCATCTAAACATGATAAGAAACTAAGCAGCAAGAGCCATAAAA
This sequence comes from Sequoia sempervirens, assembly GCA_007258455.2. Lineage (NCBI taxonomy): Eukaryota > Viridiplantae > Streptophyta > Pinopsida > Cupressales > Cupressaceae > Sequoia > Sequoia sempervirens. The sequence continues at coordinate 35,125 of VDFB02269869.1, read as the reverse complement.
TACATAATAGGAAGAGGGTCCCAATCATCAGAGTTACCTTACCCTCTGTCAAGAAAGTCGTTTCCATCATCTACCTACTCCCAACCTGTGAGAACATTTTCTCCATTTTCCTGCATCTACAAAGCAGGAACTTTTACAGTAATGCCTACACGAAAAAAATGTTGAAAAGGTGAAGTATTTTGTTCATTTTCAGTGCAGTCAGTTTTTAAATACCATGAAAAATAACCAAAAAAATAGAGCCTAAACAATTCATAAATTGAAGGCACCAAACTCTAGGAAGAGAGAAAATAAATTGACCAAAGTGTTGGATGAAATAAGTAACAAAAAACAGGAGACCAGGTTATTTACAATACATAATGAAGTAGAAGAAAAAAGATACTTGTATTTCTCAAGAATATCATGGTTGAATGTGACGTGTATTCTAGTTTCAATAAAAAATCATGCAGTGAGTGAAAGTGTCTCATAATTTTGAAGGGTGTATGATACAAGAGCATCCTGTGACTATATATATATATATAAAGTTGTGGCATAGCAGGGTAGTTGATTTTCAAGCAACAGTAGCTCTCAACTGTAGTGGAATATGCATTTATCATTTGCAAAGCTATGGCGCAATACATTCAACAACTATAAATTGACCAAATTAAAGAAACATAATTTAAAGGGTAAAATAATAAAAAGTTCATGAGTAGGAACATGGATTGCTAGTTCCTAAGTTCTATATGACATTTTGCGCTTCACAATTTAGTTTAGTTAAAGGTGACACAAAATCTCATGCCATAAAAGATAGATTGACGAAGTCTCTCACTATTAAAAAAAAAATGTTCTACGATTCTTCAACAATTATGTGATTTCCAACCTCATGCTTACAAAAATTTCCGTGCTTCCTGCCCATGAAAGGTGGACTTACACATTTTGAGCCACCATAAGTTGTTATGGCCTTACACTATTTACAATAAGTGCCATTAAATCGTGGAAGAAAGAGATTGAATCGCAAAAGATCTTGCAGTAAAGAATCAATTCCATGAAAGAAATCGAGATACAAAGATTTATGTCCCACACTGCTACACTCAAGAGTGAAAAGTTGCCAACTATTTTGCATAGAGAATATTTCAGTAAGAAAATTTGTGGACATCGATTTAATATTAATAAGAATTTGCTGAGTATTTTGCATAGAGAATATTTTTCAATAAGGGAGTTTGTCGACATCGATTTGATAATAGTTATTAAGAAATTATAGACCATCATTAAGAATTAACAAACGCAAGTAACTATGACTAACTAAATCAAGTTATGGAGGTTTGTGTTGAATACCGATTTGAGAAGATTTCCCGGGTTTAAACCTGAAATTTTTGCCTTTGCTATGGTTTTCCCCTCAACCTTGTTGTTTTTGTGAAGTGTAGACGTTCATAGCAAATTTTTAGTATGTAAGTTTGTAAAGTTGCAGGCAAAATTGCCACTTGTTGTGTCCTTTTATTTGCATTGAATCGTTTAGCAATCGAGTAAGTTGTTGAGTGCTTAAACATTACGTATTCTTCACTATGTGTACACTTGAGTTGGTCTAATGGTGGAGAATTTGTACTCTTGAAAGAGAGATCACAAGTTCAAATCTCGTAGGAGGATAGGGTATGTACACCTCGTTTGCAGCACAGTTAGGTGCCTCTTGCGTGGAGTGTGGGGCAATCCCATATACTATAAAAGGATCCAATTCCAATTCCAATGGAGTATTTCAACACTTGTTGTGTTGATGCATTTTATTCCGGTTAGTTCATAATAGAGTTGGCTTCACATAAGTAAGTGTAAGATTTATATAAAAGAGCAAGCCACAATAGCACAACTTGCATGACACCTTGAAGATCATTGAAGATGCAACACAATAGCTATTTCATTAGAATAGGGATACAAATACAATGTAGTAAGATTGATTATAAGATAAGAGACATTCAAATGAGATAAACAAGTAGCATTTATAGTTGATGCTTGTAAGTGATGAGGACTCACATCCTATGTGAGATAAATGAGATGCACAAATGTTTCCATCAAATATAGAAAAGTATAAGTCAACCACATTATTACCTCTCTAAATAGATGCCTATGTGTTAAGAGAGATCAAATTCATTCAAGTAGATACCTACCAAATTAAGTTTATCATAGGTACATATTAATGCAAGTAATAGACAAAATGTATAGAAAAAAATGCACCAACACCCCCCATAAGTGTAGCTTAGGTATGTAGAAATGAATCCTAACAAATGTGTAACCATGTTAGGTACCCTTGTACAAAATGTACCTCTCTAAAAGAAGAGAAGAAAACCCAACATACAAGAAGGAACAACTTTCCCCAAATATAGAGAAAAGATAGAGAAACTATGCAACCCCCAAATGTGTAGTCTTTTGCATTGAAAATGGATGATGATTTGAATGCTAATGAAGATCCATGCTCATTGAACAATATTATTTCCTTATGAAGAAACATGGCCATGGGTGCATGTAGAAGATCTTTCCAATCCATGAATGAATATGAGAAAAATTATAAGAAGATCTTTGGAAATTATGACATGTTAGTTGTGACTGGTATCAAGATTTGATCAAGGGTCCTATCCCTAACTAAAGAAAGTGACATCTCAAAATCCTCTAGAAACTAATATAGAACAAGTGCCAAAGATGTTAATGCAACTATGCGAGCATTGCCATAAAAAAGGAAAACAAGTCCACAAAAGTTTCTCTAGATTTGAAAGGTAAGACTTAACAAATAAACATGAGAGGTCTAACAACTAAGCATTCCAATGAGATGTACTTAGAAAACATGGATGCTCTAGCTAACATAAATCATTTCAAGCCTTCAAAGAATTGAAACTCTTTGGAAGCAACAGGAGGAGGTGGAATCTTAGTGCACATTTATGTTAGATAACTATGTTGCCCATCCCATGATTTACTTGCATTGGTGGTGTGGGTATGAATAATTGTTGAAGTTATTGGAGGTGGGGGATTTTAATGTTAGTGTGAAAAGAGGTACTATCAAACTAGTTAGATTTTAGCCTGCTTAGTAGAGTCCTATTCACACTACATTTAAGCTCACTTAGAGGTTATCTAGACTTTTGTCTCACCAAGTTTTTCAACACTTGTTCATACAGTTTTGCATTTGTTTCATACTTGGAGGGGTAGTCAGAGTTTGACTACTACCTCCTCATCTCTTCATCCTTGTCATTATAAGTAAGGCTCATTTGTACGTTTTACAACACATTACATGCTTATGATATTTTCTCATTTTGGGTGATTCCACAATACTGGTTTACAATTTTTGGCCAAACTGGACATTGAACTGAACTTTTTGAACTAAATCTTCACTTTCGAGCACCTATAGCGGCTAAACTGTAAGGAATTTGAAGATGATGCAAACTAGTGATTTCTGACATTTTGTTTATAGATTCTAAATATATTTTTTTTCGAAATTTTTGGAATCAGATTGCACTTCATTTTCCATCTCCTTTGAAAACTAGTTTTTAACAGTAAACACCATTTTTAAAGAGTAATGTTACTGGCTAACACAACTTTTTTTTATGAAGGATAAAATTATATTTTTTTTTAAATTTAGATTTGTAACTACGATATCTAGTGCATGGAATTGGTTTCATAGCATTTCATTGAATATTTTTTTCTTAATTAAGTTTCAAAGTCAAACCAATTACAATTCAGACATGATTTATTGGTTAAAACATAACTTTTTTTGTATGTATCGAAATTCAATTTTTTTGTTTTTGTTGGATTAGGAACATCAATATCTAGTGCACTGATATTTTTCAAATTTTTTTTGATAATTTTGCTATTTTTCCACATATGCAAAACAAAGAGCTTGATTTTCGGTGAAAAATCTACATTCATAAGAAATAAAAAATAAATATAGTAATCAAATTAAATATATTTAAAATTATACTTTTTGGGACGCTTATAATAAGGACTATATACTTACAAAAAATAAATTTTAAATGAATTCATTTGATCCCCCAAAAGGTAAATCAAAAGTGGTTTTTTATCAACATTTTGATAGGTGTAAAAGAGACTCCGTTATAGGTATGGTTTAAAACTAGCGAGGTTTTATTCAAAGGGGTTTAATCTAAGATGGTTTGATCAAACCCTCTTCAATTGGAATCCTTTAAATGGAACTTTTCAAGGCTTAAATCATTATATTTTCTAAAAATATGTGATTTCAACAAAAATCAAAATGTCCCAAAAAGTGTAAACCACTATTGTGGGATCACCCTTTTGCATATGTTCATTTATGGATTGTTTTGAGTTTGCAAGTAGATTTTGGTTGCTCCAACATGCTATCAAAGCAAGCTTGCAACTCCAATCCCTTTCAGATCTTGAATTTGTGAGTGTCATGGACATCAAGTTTCAAACAGTACATTCTGAAACAAAATTGACATCATGGTTGTGCTTACAAGAGCCAAGAGACGATTTTTGATATAGCACTTGGGTATTCAAAGAAAAAAATCTGAGTTTTTTGGGCCTAGCCATGGAGGGCCAAATGGAAATCCATATAGTTTGTATGGTCGTACTGTCCAACATACTGTCTTACATCAAGGTACCAGTCTACATCAGTTTCTTGATCTGTGTTGCCTCAACTTCTGTGCAACAATTTTTTAAATATTTTTTGTTTGTTAGTAATTTTTTAATCATTGAAAATTACTTTTTTGTTGTTGTTGGTATAGTTGCAGGTGTCAAAGAATATTCCATCAACTCACATCAGCATGACATCATCATTTTTCATTCCAAATTTACCCCTTCATCATTGGCTTGTTTTGATTTTTGGCTCAACTTCAAGAGCCTCATTCTCAAGCATACAAACGTCTTTTTGAGTGATTTTTTTTTATTATGCGTATATTTTCATCCTCTATCTAATGGTATGATTTTTTTGCAGAATGGTCAATGGAATTTAAAAAAAAAAAATCTCAGAGGACACCCTACACAATTCCCATTTTTGGAACTTCAAAGGGCTCATTTGGACTCATACAAAATCCCTTTTGAGTCCCTTTTTTAACTTGCATGATTTTTAGAGCTCTACGCAACTTGGTGATGTTAATGTTTCATGATTTTATTCTATAGTTTTAAATTATGAGTATGTCTCTTTTGAGGTTTTATATATCAAATCCACTTTGTGGAATCTATAATGCACTAAAATAAAGTTCCACGTCATTGTATCATTGCAAGGGGGATCATTCTTTGAATAATGGGGGTTTTAATTTTTTGTTTTTTTCATTTTCTTAAGGTTTGATAGCAACTTGATATATGTCTACATTGTCCACCTCATGACATAAACTTGTAAAAACTCAAAATAGAAAATAAGTTTGTAAATACACTCATATAAAGTACCACAACAACTAAATGTGTGTTCCTTAGGGAGGGAATTTTGTACTTACAGTGAATTATAAAGAGTAATGGGGGGTTGTTTAGTGCCTTGATTTGTCATCACAATAATGGATCCTTTTGATTCTTGCCTCATGTGTGTGTTCCTTGATGCACACCCTTTTTCAGTTTCTTGTACATCCTTTTGGACTTAGTGTTGGGTCTAAATTCATGTGCACACTTTTGTGCTCGACTTTAGTTGGTCTACCTATACCTCTTCCTCATCAACATTAAGGGGGGGATTAGCATAGTGTTATGCTAATGTGTCCTAGGATTCAATGGAGTAGTGGAGGAACCTTATACTTTTGGGGGGGTCTCATAGACCTTCTATCATTGTCTCTCCTATTGGGGGATTATTTTAGTGGATCATAATTTTTGAGATCTTCTAGTACTTATGTGGAGCATCGCAATGCACATTTTAGTAGTGTATTGCATGTCACTCGTGCATTTGTTGATCATACTCTAGAATCATAGTACTATATGCATCTCAACTTCACAGAGTTTGATTGCCTTTGTGTCTTTTGTGTATTCATGGTTGACTAGTGTTTTATATGTTCACTATGCAGTGTTATGTATCTCATCTATTGATCTACATTTTCAAAGGTTTATTGATTCCAATAGACACCAATTCATCTTCGGTAGAGTTTACAGCTTTGATGTGCTTCAAGAGTTCACATCATGTTCCTATCTTCATGGGACATCTTTTCATGAGGTCTTATCCTTCTCTTTCTCTCTTTTGGAGAGGAGTTTTGTTCCCATTAGTTTTTCTCCCTTTTTTTTCAATTGTGAGATCATTATTATACATGAGTTCCTTATCAGCTCTTGTTGTTAGGACCCATGAATCTTTTCAATGTTTAGCTTACTCCCTGAGTATCACTTAAGGGGGGGTGTTAGTGTGAAAAGAGGTATTATCAAAGTAATTAGTTTTTAGCCTACTTAGTAGTCATATTCACACTACACTTAAGCTCGCCTAGAGGTTATCTATGTTAGATTTGTGAATAACATGAGATACAAGATCAAACAATGAACAAAACACCTTCCATGCAAGAGCTTTGCAAAACAAATATTTTCTATTCCTCAAAAAGAAAATACTTATAGAATGAATAATACAAGAGAGAATGAATTATTTATAAGAGCAACCCTAATGATAAAGGGATTAGATCATGACAAGTGTTGACATCCTATGTGATGAGACAAAATGATCTAATATTAGCTCTCTAATTAACATAAATAAAGCATTGAGTTAACTAATAAAGCAATTCTAAGTTTAGCTTAAGTGCATGATAATTATAATAATAATTAATTAAAGATTAATTAATTATTATCTAATACATGATAATGCTAACACCCCCCTTTAAGTGTAACTTAGAGAGTAGCTAAAAACTCTAAAATCCAATGCATAAAAAGAAAAGAAAGCATGAATAGGTCCCGACAACTTGGCTTGATGAGGTACCTAGTACAATCAAAGAAATCTCTCATAACTAAAGAAAAGGAGAAAACCTCATGGGAAAAACTCCTCTCCTAAAGAGAGATTAAAGCATGTAAAAAAACATGAAGGAAGGAGGCCTCATCAAGACCCCCCAAAGACAACTTCTTTCAACCCAAGCATCAATCACAACTAGAGGTAACGAGGTGATGCTAAAGGTTTCATGAAGATGTTTGCAACTTGCTCCTTTATAGGACTATACTCCAAGGTGAGAAAACCATCCTTAATCAACTGTCGTATGAAGTGCATGTGGATCTCTATGTGCTTAGTACGTTGATGCTCCATTGGATTGCGAGAATTGTGAATGGTACTTTGAGTGTTGCACCAAAGAATAGAGGAACTATCAGGAGGAAAACCAAACTAAGTCAATGATTGTTGAAGCCACAAATTCTCTTGACTGGCCAAAACCATTGCATGATACTTAGCTTATGTGGATGATAATGTAATAGCAGATTGTTTCTTACAAGACCATGTAATGGGGCCAGAACCAAGACAGAAAACAAAGCCAGAAGTGGACTTCTTATCATTGACATCACCAACCCAATATGAGTTAGTGAATCCAATTATCTGAGGATCTCTTGATGTATAATGAATACCATAATGTGAGGTGCCTTGGATATATCTCAAAATTCATTTTGAATCTTGCTAATGACTCTCATGTGGACCATGTGAGAATCGACAGACAAGACCAATTGCAAATGAAAGATCAAGATGTCGATGTGTTAGGTACAAAAGACTACCAACCAACTACCTGCATAATGTAGCATCGACTGAAGGAGTAGTACAAGTGGAAGACAATACAACACCTAAATGGAATGGTGTGGGGTAGGCTTGCAATCAAGCATGTCATATCTCTGAAGCATGTCAAGAGCATACTTCTACTAAAATATGGAAAACCCATTCGAAGACTGAATAACATGTAAACCAAGAAAGTAGTGCAAAAGGATGATATCTATCATCTCAAACTACTCCATCAAAGCCCGTTGAACATTCTAGATCATGGAGGATGAACCACTTGTAAGGATAAAATCATCCACATATAGCACAAGGATCAAAGGATCACCCTCCTATCTCTAAATGTAAACTATGGGATCAAAATGACATCATGTGAAGCCAAAAGAAAGTAGAAAAGTGTCCATCTTCTCATAGCAAGCCCGAGGGGCCTATTTGAGACCATATAGTGAATGACAAAGTCTACAAACCAGTGAAGAGCCCTCAGTAAATCCATGTGGTTGCTCCATATAAATCTCCTCATGAACATCACCATGAAGGAAGGCACTCTTCACATCCATCTGAAATACCAACCATCCTTGTGAAGCTGCAAGGGAAAGTACAAGGTGAATAGAATTCATCTTGGAAATAGGGGAAAAAGTCTCAAAATAATCAATACCTTCGACCTGAGAGAAACCCTTTGCAATAAGATGAGCCTTATACTTATCAATAGAACCATCTACAACATATTTGGTATGGTACACCCACTTGCACCAAACCAAATTTATTCCCTTAGGGAGAGGAACTAAATATCAAGTATGATTCTTCATCAGAGAAGAATACTCATCTGCCATAGCACTATCCCACTCAAGAATACCAACCATCTCTGAAACTTCTGAAAATCATCTAAAATGGTATGACTCAAAGGACTAACACCCGATGTATGAGCACAAGTGCAACAGGAGTTTGAAGGATCACCTAGCAAAGGTCTAGCTGCATCAATGGTATTGCAGGACCACTTGGGTAAAGGCTGAATATTTGGAGGTGGTGGGATAGCTGGAGCATCATCCTCATCCTCAAGAGATGAGTAATCCTCGAGATATGAGGAGTGAGTAGTAGGTGATGAGGGAGAAGTTGGGGATGGAGAATCCATTTAAGGAAAGTGCTCATCAAATTGGACATCCTCACAGTAGCCAACAAATATGAGTCGTTGACACTTCCTCTCCATGGCTTTCCATCGAGTTTCAAGAATGAATGCCCAAGCCTCACTACCAAAGACTTTGAATGAAGATACATCGATCTTGACATGGGACCAGGCCTCCTCAGGAGTCATATGTCACAATGCCTTGTGAGGCATACAATTTTGAATATAATTGGCATAATTAACTGCCTCAACCCAAAACAAAGAATGCATATCTTCTGACTGAATCATACAGTTGGACATATCTCGTAAAGTTTTGTTCTTTCACTTAGCAAGACCATTCTGTTGATGGGTGTATGGAATTGTAAGTTGATGTTGTAAACCATGCTTAGTGCAAAATTCCCTAAAGGTTTGATTAACATACTCCCCCCCATTATCTGTGTATATTCACCTAATAGAAATACTAGATTGTTTCTCCACAAATTCCTTAATGAGCCTAAAAGAATCAAAGGCATTAAACTCTTGTACTTAAGAAAGTACACCCATTTACGCCTAGAGAAGTCATGAATAAATGTGAGCACATATTTGGCCCTTTAAAATGAAGTTGGAAATGACATGAGGTCATTATGAACCAACTTTAAATGTGCCTTGGCATGTGTGGCTCTACCCGTAGGAAAATAATCTCGATGATGTTTTCCCAGAACACATCCTCGACAAACACCATTAGTACAAGAATCTTAGGGAGCCCAGACACTAATGCCTGTGTACTCATCTGTTGGAGATATTTGTAATTGACATGACCAAAACAATCATGCCACAACATGCTCACAGTGTCTACATGTGCTACGAAGGATGAACTTGAACTAGCTAAACTCTCAAAACCATCAAATCAGTATAAATGAGAAGTAGAATCAACACTCCCAGTGGCCCCAATAATATCAGGATCATGAAGGTCACAAATCACTACACCATGTGGGGTAAACTTGACTATCCTAGTGGTACTAGATTGATAAATTTGATACATTGAAAGAAGGTTGGTGGAGATATCAAGAACTACAAGTAACTCCTAAAGAAAACCACACTCAAGTGTGATAGTGCTCGAGCCCAAAACTGAAAGATGTGTAGAATCCCCAACTACAATATGAGTATTCCTAGAATCTAAAAGGGATGAGACCAAATCTTGAGAGTGTTTCATGTGATGTGTTACACCGGAATCAAGTATCCATGAAGCTGCAGAAGGTAAGGCTCGTGTAGAAAGAGCATGACCTTTACCTATAGATGAGGAATAAGAATTAGGGGTGGAGATGCTATGTTGTTGGATGGATTCCTCCAAAGCCTCTAATCTCTTCCAACATCAATTGACTGGATCTCCCTCCTTACCATAAAAACTGCAAGGTTCACTTGATTTCTTCTTCATCTTGGAGGAAGACTCACCAGACTTAGAAGTTTAATCATACCGAGGAGTGGTTTGAGGTTTTTGTTTTGACTTCTGAGATGTTTTGGAGGAACGCTCACTACCTAATGAAGAATATTTCTTGGGCTTCTATTTCTTCTTGTCTTTCCCTTTGGATGTTTGTGCTACCAATGCCTAGGTTTTGGAACCAAAAAGAGATTCAAACTAAACCAACTTTGCTTGTTCACAAGTCAAGCGCTCACAAAAAACCTTGAAAGTAGGCATGGTAAATGCATCGCCCAATGCATCCATAGTAGAGTAGAAAGTAGAAGAGAAGACCTGAAATGACCCTCAAAGCTTAGAAAAAATTAGGAAAATACATTATTTGTTAGTTTTATTCTTCCCACAACCTTGCAAAAGCAATTTGAGTGACTTAAACCCCTACAAGAAGTCTTAAATGGAGGGTAAAGAATTAGGTAGAAGTGAAGTTAATTCTACCTCAATCTAGAGAGCTCTATACTCATTGATGGTGCCAGAAAGATCATTGAACCATGTCCACATAGCCCCAAGAGTGTTGCAAGACTCAGATGAAACAAGAGACTATCTAAAACATGCAGAGAAATCAAACCCATAGCCTCATTTGTCTTGTTCCAATGCTGAAATATCTCAAATTGGTGAGTTAATGTTGGTTGTACTTCATCCAAAGTGGACCATAAACCCTTAGACATGATAATTTTGGTCATTTGAGCTTTCTAGGTATGATAGTTGTGTGGCGTAAGATGTTCAAATGAAGAGGTTTCCACCATGATGGTTGAAGTTTTCAAAATAATGTGTGGTATAGGATTTTTGATCTTTGATGTATATAGATACTGAAAGTGAGAAATATACCCCCCCCACAATAGGAAAAACCAAACCCAAATACAACTTTGAGAGCATAAAATCTTAAAAAAGAAAAAGTCACATTAGAGAGATCTTTGTGTACTTGGTGAATATTCTAGAAAAAATGGATTGCATGGATATGTAGAGCACTGAAAGATCTTTCCAACACATTTATTCATTTGTAAAAAATGGAGTATGTATGCCCAAGTTATGGCTCCCGAAGCATAGAAAAGAAGGGTTGTCTTCAACTGAATGTAGCAACTTTCTAGTAAAAAATTAGGAAAAAATACCTATAGATCAGGAACATGCTCAAAACTAGCTTTCTGACAATATAAAGTTTCCAAAAACAGAGTTTGTATGCCCAAGATAACCCAATTTTGTAAAATTTGCATAATTTGGCCCCTAGGGCAAACAAGGGGCTAAAAGAAATCGGGCCCTGGTCATATGCATGACTGGCCACTAGTGCTTGGGGCTAAATTATTGGCCCCTAGTTACTCAAGTGACCAAAAAAGGTGCTTAAACTAGCGGTAGGGGCTAAGTTGAGGGTGCTAGGTTAGCAATGTGACTGGAGGTTTGAGAGTGGAGCCTGTGGGGGCTTAATAGGCGGCAAGGTTCAAAAATGGGAGTGACACTCGTCTTTGGGGTTGTTGGGTTAGATTGTGGGTTGTGTGTCAGTGGTGCCCAAACTCAAAAGCATTGAGTGCTTTTAATAAAGCGCTTCAACACTAAAGTTTTTTTTTTTTAAAAATTAAAGTTTTTGTACAATGTCATACAAGGGTCGTACACAAGCCCTTAGTAAATTGTTTTTTCCTCTAGAACCCTTGCACCAAAAATAGGAAAATTTTATATCAAAATTTATTGAATCAACCTCCTAAACACAGTGGTGAGGTATTTTTCATGCCAAAGTGCTCCTAAAAATTTCCCACCTCCAAAAATTGCAAAAAAAACACTAAAATTTTTAGATTCGATCTTGTAACCCTAGATGAGAAAAAAAAATCATAAATGGAGTAGTTCGTTGAATCATTGCTTTGATAGCATGTTAGATTTGTGAATAACATGAGACAAGGGATCAAATAATGAACAAAAAACCGTCCATGCAAGAGCTTTGCAAAACAAAGATTTGTTATTCCTCAAAAAGAAAATACTTACAGAATGAATAATACAAGAGAGAATGAATGCTTTATAAGAGTGAAATGGTGGAAAATAGGTTTAATGTGGGATTATGGATTAATTAGGGACCTATCTTTCATTGTTTCATTAGGAAATGAGATCCACACAATGAAATGACTTACAACCCTTGGGTGAATCAAGTCAAAGTGTGAATCTGTTGATTTCCTTTTTTTTTTGCAAGGACGAGGGTCCTAATTAAACAACACTTTGGGGAGAAAGATTAAATCAAACCCAAAATGCAATCTACAACTTGGATCTAATAGATTAAGCTCAATACTAGTGGAACCAAAAATTAGATTGCAAATCAAAGAGAGATAAGATGATGTGTACTAGTCACCAAAAGTGCTTTGTTGAAGTTGATTTGGGACTCATTCGCCTAGGGGCGAATGGGTCTTAAGTTAGGGTTTGTTTGCAACTTTCAGGAGCCTCTATAATAGATCTAAATCTCTCAATTTTCCTAGGTTTTAGGTTTAGAAAATCAAAAATAAATTTTGTAATTGAGTATTCATGAGATGACAACTTTTATGACAACTTTTGCAACTTTGACAAGTTCTCCAATTTTGCTCTTCAAGAGATCTTCAAGATTTCTTCGACCTAAATCTGCGAATTCAAATCAAGGGGGAAAAATGTTTTGTTTTCGGTGAATGGGGGTTTGCCTTGGTCAAACCCCATTTTGGTAATCAAACCTTGAAATGAAATGAAATAGCATGAAAAGGAATGTTGAATGAACAACTCAATGTCACAACTCACCAAACCCTTGGATGAACCTTGCAATGTAGATATGGAACTTGCATGAAATGGCTTCAATCGATGTGGATCTTGATCTTGAAACTTGATTTGAAACAATGCCTTGAATGCTTGAATGGATCATGAACTATACATCATCATATTAGCTCTAAAATGCATGATGCAAGAAGACTTTGATATGACAATTGGATCTTGATTGCTGCAATAAACCTTCAATAAATCTACTCTTGAATGCCTTGAATTGCTCTTGAAATGCTCTTGATCTCACAAACTTGCTATATGAATGATCTCTTCAAAATTTTGCTAGCTTGAAAATCTTAGGTGAAACATAGTGAAATGACCTTGTATTTATAGGTATGTAACATTAATTTCTTGAAATTCAAATAACACAAGCCAACATGTGAATATGGATTTGAATATGCTAAAATACCGAAAAAAACATAATTTGAATTTAGGTCCTAGGTCTAAGTGAGGACCCATTTGCCCATTGTCGAATGGGTCCTAGGTCACTCACCTAGGACACACATTGCTCAATGAGAAGTGTTATGTTTAGGAATTAATGAATGCCAGGTTTCTCCTTCATAAAATGTAATTAATTAGGCTTGGATTTGAATTAAAGGGGCCAATTAAGGAAAATTAAGCTCAATTAATTAAGGGAGCCCTAAATAAGTGTGAAAGTGTAAAGAGGTACACTTTACAACACTAAAAGTAGGGCACAATTAAGTCCATTTTAATTAATAGGGCCCTAAACTTAATGTGAATATGTAAAATACATATTACAACACTAAATTAAGGCATAATTAAGTTCATTTTAATATTAATTCCTAATTAGGTGTGAAAGTGTAAAGGGATATATTTTTCTACACTAGATTTAGCCCCCACTTTAGTGATAAGAAGAGCACAATTGAAAACTCGCACTAAAGTAGACATTCAAAACATATGTATGCAACAATGACAAAGATACTCAATCATACAACATCAAAGAGAAGAATAAAGAGGTGAGAACAAAGAGGGAGGATCAAGCCTCAACTGTCTGACGTGATGTGGAACATGTCTTGGCTATTTGTCCAAAGACACTCGCAAGCATAACTCGATGTCCACTATGCAAACAATGTGCGTGCTCACTCCGGGCTAATGGAACCTCTAGTTGTCCACTAGGTGAGCCCCCAGGGAAGTGGCTTAGTGAGAAAGTCATGCCAGGTCTATAGGCTCTCACTGTATTAACCATACCAAAACTATCCCTCTAATAACTTTGATAGGGCGCCACAAAACTAAGGCTTCGAGCTTCATATGGCCTAACGAGCTATGTTATGCTAAGCACCTATGAACAAGGGAAAGGCTCCACTAGAAAACAAAGTGTGTTATTCTTGGTGGCCTTGAAAGGGGTTCGAGCTTCACAAGGTTAACAAGTTGTATTATGCTAAACACTTATGAACAAAAATTCAAGTGAAGGTTTGTTCAAAGGGATCTTGCTTAAAGTTCATGTAAGGTCTCTTCTTAGGGAACATCATGCCTAATGTCTCCAAGAGAGGACAAGTCCAGGGTAAAAGATTCACAACTTAGGGGATGCAATGTGTTGCATCACCACTAAGAGGAAAGTTGTACACTAAGAAATATCACACTCTTAGAGGGCATCAAACCCAATGACACCACCAAGGAAAAGACGCATCACAAGAAGAAAGAAAATCTCACAATGGAACATGAGGAATGCCAATGTATGCCCCCACTTTAAAGAAATCACTACCACCATTGTTGGGAGCAATTTGATTTAAAGTAGCCAATAGTCAATGCTAATCAATAAAGAAGACATGAGAGCTTATTCAGAAAGCCCTATGCCAAGCCATATGTTCTCGAATGAAGCTACATCACAAAAAAGAGAGGAAGGGGTTGCCCCCAAAATGAAATGCCAAAACACATAAGGGATCTACAGATTTAGGGTCAATATATCTTTGCTACAATGTTGTTATAGAGCTCAGAAATATCATCATTCCCCAAATACTCACAAAACCGGAGGAATAACACATAGAGAGTGAAAACAAAGAAAATGTTTTTGGGTCAACATGAAGAGACCTGAATGTCTCGACGCCTTGCATCTTCCCCAAAAGGAAAACACAATACAAATGAAAATATAAAGGTTTACGACATATATAAGAATGTAGATACAAATAGAGGAATGCACATGAAGAGAGATACATCAAACATAACAGTACGGGGAGATCACATTACGCACATGCAATCACACAAAGAAACATGCAAAAGAAAATAAAGACAAGACTAGTAAGGCACACGTGATTCAACCTATAGTAGGTCATCTGCATCCCAATCTTGGTCGGTATATGCAAAAGGAAGACAACTAGCCAAAGGGACAACATCAAGTACAACACTAGGACAAAGCTATCTAACCCCTTTCCCCCACTAAGTGCAAGAAAAGGATGAGATGAGATGGGTGATGATAATGAGATCCTTGCAATAAGGAACATGATTTGCAATGAATGTTAAACATGTAATAGTGAGTATGCTATGATCCTACAACTATTACATGGCAAGGAGCAAAGTGCATGCTTTAAGTCAAGATGGATCCTTAGGGGATCTAAATTTCTTCAATAATCCCTTTAAAGGATGACAATTGGTGTGATGTCCAAAGAATTTATGATAGGCACAATATGGTCTATTTTGATTAGTTTGGTTTTGGTTAGATTTTCACATTTAAGTGATAAGTTGATTAATCCCCAAAGTAAAAGAGTGTAAAATGCCTTCTCAATCTTGGATATATTTAATAGGTCATCAAAGGATTCAAGACAATCATATATCTCTTGTAGCTGAAGTTTCTGATGTGCATGTAGTTTCAACTTCTTCTTTCTTTGATTTGATAATTGTCTGGTCATCAATTTCATCTTCTAACTGCAAGTCCTTTCCTTTTTCGGAAAAGGATGTGTTAGGAGTAGTAAAGTGATCAAAATTTGTGTTTTATTTTCTCTTATGCATGGGAAATGTACTTGGAGATGGTTGAGGAGGGGGGAATTTTTTGTTAAAGAGATGGACCAAGGTGCATATGAATTTTATTGCTTCTTTGTGTTTAAGCATCTTTCATATGTTCCCTATGAGAGGAATGGCATTAGTAGCAATAGGCTTGGTTCTTACAAAGTCTTGCAAAAATTTTAATTCTTCATTTAGCTTTCTTATGTTTTCTTGAAGGACATTAGCAACCATTGTTTCAACATCATGCACATTGTTTGTAGGTTGGGAAGTCATTGGAAATGAGGTATGACTTGACTATGATCCATAGAGGGTTGATTATCAACACTATTAGTGAAAGAATTGGAGAACCCCATATCCACGGTGAAAGGTGTATCATAGGATGACATGAGTCTTGAACTACATCTTACAATAGTATTGCTAATAGGACACCAAGTTGTGAAGCTCATACAAGTTTCACAAAATCAATGTATACCCAAAATCGAAAGAAGGTGAAATGCAATGTAGTAACCTAGGATGTAATGCAAATATGTAAATGAAATTTTCATATTTTAAACAAGATAATTTTCTAATTATACTATGTAAAAACCTAAAAAATGATGTCTTGTAAATGCAATTTTGAAATCACACAATTCCCTAAACTTATCAAATGAAGGTAAATATGATCAATTCTAAGTAATATAATTTATGTAAACTGAAACAAAAAACTGAAAATAGAAAAATAGAATGCAAAAATAGATGTTTTAATGCCCAAAAATTTAGGAAATGACCCTGATCGGGGACTCATTCACCCAAGGGTGAATGGATCCTTGGTTAGGGTTTCTTAAAAATGTTTTTTGCAGATTTATGAGTTGATTCTAGTGGTTTCTATATTATAATTTAAAACAGTGAGTTACAGTTTGAATTTTCTATGAAATTAAGGTTGAATGCAAATGAAAAATGTGACAAAATGACAAACTAGGAGACCTAATTTGATGTGCAATTTTGATTCAATTTTCAAATGCAAGTGAATGATGATGCAATGCTATGTAAATGATTTGCAAAATGACTTTTTTTTGAATTTTTCAAACTTCCAGAGATGCAAAAATGCAATCCTAAAACCCTAAATTAAATGCAAGCTAATGCAAGTTAAGAAACCCTAAATGAGACCCAATTCATTACAATGAAATGCAGATGAATGCAAGATCTAAATCTAGGGTGGAAATGGACTCCAAAATAAAAAAATTGCAATGATCAAAAGTCGGGTTCACCAAAATGAAATGGTGGAAAATAGGTCTAATGTGGGATTATGGATCAATTAGGGACCTATCTTTCACTATTTCATTAGGAAATGAGATCCACACAATGAAATGACTTACAACCTTTAGGTGAATCAAGTCAAAGTGTGAATCTGTTGATTTCCTTTTCTTTTGCAAGGACGAGGGTCTTGATTAAACATCACTTTGGGGAGAAAGATTAAAAATAGAAAATCAAACCCAAAATGCAATCTACAACTTGGATCTAATAGGTTAAGCTCAATACTAATGGAACCAAAAATCAGATTGCATATCAGAGAGAGATAAGATGATGTGTACTAGTCACCAGAAGTGCTCTGCTAAAGTTGATCTGGGACTCATTCTCCCAAGGGCGAATGGGTCCTAAGTTAGGGTTTGTCTGCAAATTTTGAGAGCCTTTGCAAAAGATTTGAATCTCTCAATTTGCCTAGGTTTTAGTTTCGGAAAGCTGAAAATGAATTCTGTAATTGAGTTTCCATGAGATGACAAATTTTGCAATTTTGAAAAGTTCTCCAATTTTGCTCTTCAAGATATCTTCAAGATTTCTTCCACCTAAATTTGCAAACAAAAATCAAGAGGGAAAAATGTTTTGTTTTTAGTGAATGGGGGTTTGCCTTATTCAAACCTCATTTTGGTAATCAAACCTTGAAATGAAATGAAATAGCATGAAAGGAATGATGAATGAACAACTCTATGTCATAACTCACCAAACCTTTGGATGAACCTTCAAATATAGATCTACAATTTGCATGAAATGACTTCAATGGATGTGGATCTTGATCTTGAAACTTGATTTGAAACAATTCTTTGAATGCTTGAATGCTTGAATGGTCATGAACTCTACATCATCATATTAGCTCCAATAACATGCAGGATGCAAGAAGACTTTGATATGAAAATTGGATCTTGATTGCTGCAATAAACCTTCAATAAATTTTCTCTTGAATGTCTTGAATTGCTCTTGATCTCATAAAATTTCTATATGAATGCTCTCTTCAAAAGTTTTCTAGCTTGAAAATCTTAGGTGAAACATAGTGAAATGACCTTGTATTTATAGGTATGTAACATTAATTTCCTGAAATTTAAATAACACAAGCCCATGTGTGAATATGGATTTGAATATGTTAAAAATACCACCAAAAACATAATTTGAATTTAGGTCCTAGGTCATTCACCTAGGACACACATTGCTCAATGAGAAGTGTTATGTTTAGGCATTAATGAATGTCAAGTTTCCTCTTCAAAAAATGTAATTAATTAGACTTGGATTTGAATTAAAGGGGAAAATTAAGGAAAATTAAGCTCAATTAATTAAGGGAGCCCTAGATAAGTGTGAAAGTGTAAAGAGGTACACTCTACAACATTAAAAATAAGGCACAATTAATTCCATTTTAATTAATAGGGCCCTAGACTTAAAGTGAATATGTAAAATACATATTACAACACTAAATTAAGGCATAATTAAGTTCATTTTAATATTAATTCCTAATTAGGTGTGAAAATGTAAAGGGATACATTTTTCTACACTACAGAGAGCAACCCTAATGATAAAGGGCTTAAATCATGACAAGTGTCAACATCCTATGTGATGAGACAAAATGATCTAATATTAGCTCTCTAGTTAATATAAAGCATTGCATTAACTAATGAAGAAATCTTGAGTTTAGGTTAAGTGCATGACAATTAGAATAATAATTATCTAATACATGATAACTCTAACAATCTAGACTTATGTCTCACCTCATGTAGACTCACCAAGTGTTTGAACACTTATCTACAAAGTCTTACACTTGTTTCATACTTGGAGGGATAGTCAGAGTTTGACTCATCTATTCTCACCTCTTCATCCTTGCTTTTATATGCAAGGCTCATTTGTACATTTTACAACACATACATGCTTATGATAATTTTCTCATTTTGCATATGTTCATTTGTGGATTGTTTTGAGTTTGCAAGCATATCTTGGCTACTCCAACATTTAATGCATGTTCGATGACTATAAATCACATCCCATGATCTACTTGCATAAGATGTGTGAGTATGAACATCCATAGAAGGAGAATTGGTAGTTGTACCAATAATGTCAATATGTGGAGGGTTCTCCCAAGAAGCATTGCTTTTAGATGACAATTCAAGATATCTATATAACTACCTAATTATAGTCCAAATTGTGGAGGGGTGCTTTGGGTGCTCTATGTGATGCAAAAAATCACCAGTAATAGTAAGATCGATGAGTCCATAGATTTGGTTAGTGTAGTTCAACCATGCCTTTTGTTAAGATCACTTGTCTTAGGAACAATTCAATGTAGATGGGGTAATATATCATGTTGGAGATAGTGATTCTTGATCCCTTTTTTCAAGACAAATAGTTATTTTAACCCAATATGATAACATAAGAGTGGATATGAGAAAACATGTTGGACCCCAAAAGATGATTTAATCAAATATAAATCAAAACAACACTCCCCTAAAATCACTCAATCAAGAGATCCCCCAACAAAATATGATTAGGGAACTTTATATTTAGTGTAAGTACAATTGCCACTCGCCAAAATGTGCAAAGTGGACTTGATTATGGTGTTAAATACAATTGTCAAATGAGGCCAAACTGTTGAAACTACATAGCTGAAGCAAAACACAAATAAATAGAGTGCACAATGAGAACTATGCAAACAATTATACACTTCCAAAAATATGGCACTTATAATAGTGTCTCTATGAGCAAGAAGGGAGTCCTAGAAGTTTCTAAAATGATAATTGTTCAACATCACCTTTGAGAAACTAAAAATTATAGAAAATTCATACATAAAAATTAAAAACCAACTACACCACTGAATAACCATAAAAAATAACAAAGATAAAAAAAATGCCAAAATCATAGCTTAGATGGTCAATAATGAATTCCACAAAGATCAAATATCAAAACAAAACTTCTAATAAAGTGGGGAATGGTTGGGGAGGTGGGATGTTGATGTAGGTTGATATCAATAGATTGTCAAACCACCTTTGTTGCTTAAAACCACTTACCACTACCAAATATTACATTCAAGTGAAAAATGTCAAAATATTCACAAACTCATGTACCTATTCCCACAAAGCATCCAAAGAGAGTAGTCACTATACACTAACAAAGTATACTAGGCTTAAATAAAAATATAAGAAATGACATTGATACCAAGTTTTAGCATGCATTTACAATTAAAATAATTCTAAGAATAAATTGGAAACATTTGATATCTACATGGAATCAAGCTTGAACTTAACCTTTGACTTTTCCAAGAGAGATCTGCAAAGATCTCATCCTTAAGAAAAATTGAGAATGGGAAGATTTGGTGACTTGGAAGGATTCACCCCACGACTATAGATGTTAGAAGAACCTAGAAACTAGAAACTAATTTGGCAATTTGGTAGGAGTCGCATTATGGTTAAAGATAATAGTTGACCCTAGAAATTGGATACAAGTTGTCAATAGGTTGATTAGAGAAATGGATTGGATAAGTTGCATGATCTGGAAAAGCTAGCCATCATCACAATCAAATACAATGCTCAAATGAGTGAAGATTAAAATGTTAGTGATGTAGGATACATTCCCTCCTTAAGTTGATTGGAAAAAGAGCTCAAAAAATAGAGTTATTCAACATAAGGTAAAATATGACTAAGATAAGGTTGTCAAAGGTAATGATAGTTGGCAATAGTGTGGGTCAAGGTCATACCCTCGAGGGGAACAAAAGGGAGTTGGTATCTCATGCCCCAAAGTGATGATTTGATGGATCAATGAGCAAGGGTAACATCATGGTTATGCCCCAAAGAGTGATCATAAGATGTGAAAACTGCAAAGGAGCCCTAGGAAAATGGTGATAAATGATTGTCTTTAAATATTAGAACATAGTATCAAAATTAAAAAACATACATACTTAGGTCATGAGAAGAAAAAAATTCTTATTGAAATGAGAATTTTTTTTATTGGGGTTTAGTCTAGGCTAATTTGATAGAGTACACAAACATAAGCACAAGTCAACTTAAACTAACGATAACTAGCTAGAATGAAACATATTTGACAAGTGTATAATGTTATAAATAGGAAATAAATGAGGAAGATAGAATAGCTTAGCTTTGTGACTAGAGAATGAAGATTATTCATAAAGATTTTGGATATGTCAACAAGGTGCCTTGGGAAAAGTGATATTTCAATCAATAAAGGCTTATGATCCTATGTCTACTTTATACTCTATCAAAATATAATTTTATGAGGTTGGCATAGAACTATGACCATGAATAGTCCTACTTTTTAAAACTTTATCCAATACTTAGAAAAATTTCTATTCTTCTACTTGCCTAATGCACATTGCTTTGCTCTAATAATTTTTCTAGTTAGATAAATATATCAATGTTGATAAATACCTTTGATAGATTGTTGTACAACTAATTCACACATTTGAACCTTCACCTAGATAAAACCCTTTGATGATACATTAGATCAAAGATAGCATGCAAGCCCAAGAATGAATATTATTCTTTTTTTAAGCACTATTGTCACAATTGGTTGCTTCTCCAATAATTTAGAACCATGAAACAAGTCTTGATGTGTTGATGAGAGATGTGGGTGATAAATGAATGACAATAAATGTCTTTAAATACTAACACATGAAATAAAATTACAAACACATGTCTTTAGTTGTCTCTGGGTGGGAAAGGTTAAGGGGGTTAGTTAGACAAATTTGAAATTTGAAATTTTATTTTGGGTAGTTTGAGTTTGCACTTGCAAGGTCAACCTCATGACCATAGATCCAACCTAGGATAAAAGATAGGCTAGAATATATTGGACAATGACTATTTGGGGATAAATGTATAGATGGACATGACAATTAGACATGTAGATTGAATGCATATATATATGCACATAGGATAAGATATGGCTATAAGCATACGAGTGTGTATATATAAGAGTAGATAATATATAACTAAACATGCCCAAATTTCCACAATATTACACCATTTATCACCATATACATATTAAGACATTTTCTTAAAATAAACACAACTAAATAAAACAACACAAGAATTCTATTTTTTACAAATGATGGCTTCATCTAAAAACCTAGATTCAAATAAAAAATCATTGCTCTCTAGGGCTACAATTGCTAGTGATGGCATAGATGATGTTATTTCATCCTCTTTGGTAGGGGTTTCACCCACATATGGTGTGAGTGTTTTGAGTAGAGTTATTGTGTGCTTGCATAACTATATTTTTGTCACCAAGTAGAGTCTATTTTGGTTGCAATGATGATTTTGATGGCATTAGGCCTCTTGGTGATGGCTATGCAGATAGTGGGATCTTGCTAGATGATCTTGTGGCTCATAGTAGTGTTTGGTGTGGTGCTTATAGGTCTATTAATGGCTCTTATGGAACCATTATTGATATGAGGGTTCTTGCTTGATCATTGAGAAAAAAAATTGTCCTTCCACTATTCACAACCCTCTCTTTTCATGGTTTGTGGATAGGATGTGATAGAAAAGGAATACTTTTATCTTCATTGGGTCTTGGTTTGCAAATTCAAAAAATTGTGGCCTTGTCTTCCTAACTTACACAAATTGGTTTTATAATCTTGGAAGCATCTTATTGGTGAAAAAAATGAGCTATATCCTTTTGCTAGAGGCTTCTTCATTACATATTTTTAATATCCAAAGGGAAAGGATTTGATGCTTGATGGAAGGCTTTATATGTGGGAAGAGCACTCCCTCTTAGTCAAGTCTTGCTTCTTCTCCTTCAACCCCCTCTTTGAACCTCTCAATATAATACTAGTTTAGTTAGGCTATTGAATCTTCTCCTCTAGTTCTTGGAAGAATCTTGCTACAAGGCTATTGGAAATGCAATTAGTCACTTCCCAAAGTTTCATTCTACTTCTTCCTCTATGGGTCACTCTATAATTTATCATATTCTAGTGGACATATATATCTCCAAGGCTCTTCATTGGGTGTTTTTTTTTATGGTGGGGGATAGGTCATGGATTCAACTAATGACTAGGACGTCTTCCCTTTTAGATGCAAGCACGATGTTTTTTCATCAACCACTTGGCTTTAGATTGTTCACTCTCTCAATAGAAGCACACAACTATGTGGTGGATGAGTTCCCACAACATATCACTTGTTTATCAATGCTTTTGATGACAATTCTTCTCCTCAAAATACCCCTTTGGATCATATTTTAGAGGGGGTTTCTCTTGGGGGTGGAGTAGTCATTGTGAGTCGTACTACTATGAATCATTTAAATCTTACTATGGAGTAGCACTCTACTCATGTTCCTATTGCTTAGCTTCTTGTTTCTACTACTCCTATTATTCTTTTAGCTTCAATGCAAAATATGTTTGCTCCTAAGGCAATTGTTTAACAATTGAAATTTACTGGTCATTGTTCCTCTATTAGTGTTATTCCCATGGATGGCCCCTTTAAGGAGGGATCTCCTCCCTCTTCTCCTAGGTTTGAGGATTTAGATGATAAACTTTCATGGACAATTGTTCAAAGGTGGAAGAAAGGTCTTCCCAAATATATATCCCAATTGTACACTAGAGTTTAGGGTGTGATGTTAGATAGGGAAGGGTCTAACATTATTTAGGTTGGATCCTTGAGTTTTATTTTGTTCCTAGAAACTTGGTTGCACTTGTGTTTGTTTTGGTTTGGTAGCTTGGCTTCGTTTGTTTTGATTTTGTCCCATTTGGGAACTTGTTTTGTTGGTCTTACAAAAATAATTCCATCTTTTGTACTAGGTTTATGGTCCCATCAAAACCAACTTACCTTAATCAAAACATAATAATGCTGATTTCACAAGCGTACTTTTATATAAAACTAAAATATAATAACCAAATTTATACATATTCATAAATTTAAACTAGATTTATTATCTATATTCATAAATTTAAAATTAAAATATTTTTACATATTCTTATATATTAAATAAAAATATTTTTATATTCTCATATATAAAACTAAAATAGTTATATAT
This sequence comes from Sequoia sempervirens, assembly GCA_007258455.2. Classification (NCBI taxonomy): domain Eukaryota; kingdom Viridiplantae; phylum Streptophyta; class Pinopsida; order Cupressales; family Cupressaceae; genus Sequoia; species Sequoia sempervirens. Next base: position 10,945 of record VDFB02269869.1, on the reverse strand, counting down.
TTAAAACCATTAGAATGAACAATTATATATTAAATTTTTCATTATTTGATGCTTACTTAAAAATAGAATTGCTTAAAGCGCCTCATATAACTCTTGTATAAAATGGTGTACATGCACTCCAAGCTTTCAATAATGCATTCCAAGCTTTGGAGAATAGATCTACATCTTATGATATTTAGTTACTTTGGTGACATAACATGATTGACAAATTAAAATTTATTACATCAAATTGTACCTAAATTTGATGGTCAACCTTGATTACCAAGCAATTTTTCTATGACAATCATCCATTCAAAGGTTCCCTTGAAATACTAAGACACGTTATTATAAATAAAACTAGCAATTGGATCCATACATTCGATGGGCATGTTGATAGTTTTCAAAGTATAGTAAAATTTCATTAGAGGTAGATAATTTTTTCATAATCAAATCTTTAATTACATGAAAATGATGTAATATGTATGGTGTTTATTGAATAGACCATTTGTATGATACTAACTAGTGCAATAACTTTTATCAAAAAGCAGTAAAAAATAAATAAAACTAAAATCCATGTATCGTAGCTAGAATTCTATCATGTTTGAACTTAATTAAAAATAAATTATTAGAAATCAATCCTTAGTAATTAATTAGAACTAAATTATATCCTATTTGAAAATTTAAAAATGGCATCAAAGTTGATCTCAACATGAATGTACCTTAGAGGGATGTTTTGAAGTTGAAATAAACTTCCTGATGAAATTTAAACTTCAATCACAAAAAGGAAAGTGGCTCAATGGTGGAAGTTCTCATTGGCAACAAGCAAGTTCTAAGTTTGAATGCCATTATATTCTCATTATTGTAGTTATTGCTCATTTTAAACATAGATTTTAGATTAATTAAGATTACAATTTTAATGGTTAAACTATTAAAATTATTTCTTCAAAATTGATCTCAAACCATTTTTCAGATTCCTATAGGTGACTCTTTTCACATGGGAAAATTTAAATTTGTCCCAAAAATGGCAACTCAATCACTTAGCCAAAAGTAACATACTTTTTTAGATAAATTATGATTACAATTTGAATGCTTGAAGTGTTAAAACAAGTTCTTCAAAATTGATCTCAAGTTTTTTTTTTGAATTCATATAGGTTATTATTTTCGCATGGGAAAAAAATGTTAAAAAATGGTAACTTGATTGCTTAGTCAAGAGTAATTATGAAATTTCACAATTGGTCCAAAGCTTGAAAATTACTTGGAAAGGAGTTTCCTCTTATTCCTTTATAATTAAATTGGTAACGTGGGTGTGTTTCCTTTGTGTGGTAATGTAAAATGCATGATTGGATTGTATCAATTGCATCATTTGCAATGATGAAGCTGGCTTGTAAATATATTGATTATTATCCCCAATTTCTATGGTAATGATAATTAATAAAATTTTCTAGTAATAGGTGAAAATTTTACCCATTCACAAGTTTGTATGACATGTTCCAAGGGTGCATAATATATTAGTGATGTGCTTGTGTTGAGTTATTTGTGATCACTTGGAGTTGTTTTAATCTATTTAGCTTTGGGTGAGGACTATGTGGTACGATCCAATATTTGGTTGTGACTTTCTCTTCTGTTAGAAAATTTTAAATATGGAATGAATCCAACTAATTTATTATTTAGTGAACTAATATGTTTTGTGTATATGTAAATAATATTATAAATTTTATGATAATGCCAAGATGTAATAGAATTGTGACAATGAGTATGCATCTTTGCAAGTAGATAATATTAATGAAATGCACCTATCACGTTTATAACTTTGAAATGTGATGTAAGAAGATTAATTGAATGGATTCTTAATATGTATAAATTTATATGAGTGAATAAGAAGATATAAAATTTTGGCTAAAAGGGCCTCAAAGAATCTCATATGAAGCCCACACAAAAATTGGGCCAAAATACATGTGAAGTACAATAATCCATCTAAATACATTTTTTTTTTCAAATCCCAATATCATAGTAGAATTAAAAAAATCTCAAAACCCTAAATCATCTAAATGCACAAAATTAATTTTGTGTTTTCAAACCTACAAAAATCATAGAAGAAAAATTTCTCAAAACCTCAATATCACAGTAGAATTATTTTTGTAAAAAACCACCAAATTCATAGAAGTGACAATTTCTCAAAGTCCTGAAATCACATAAAAATAATAAAACCTACTTTACTTAAACTTCTTCAAAGTCAATTACATAGTCATAATTTGACACATAGAAGAATAATAAAGACCTACTCTACCAAATCTACAATAAAACTAATCTTGAATGTGCATAGAATATTTCAATTGACAAACCATCATTAATCAAAATCTATCATTTATTAATCTAAAATATTGAAATATTTTCTAAGGAAACTTCTCGATAAAAATATTTTAAAAATGACCATCCATTCAAAAAAATATTAATGCTTCAAATAAAACTAGCTATCCCATCTCTTTAAAGACCTTTATAGTGAGTTCATATCTAGTTGAAGAAATTTCTCCAATTAATGAGAAAGACATCATTATTAGGAAATAAAAGAGGAAAATAAAAGAAAATACAACAGTTTGATGGAGAATTGAAGATTAGTGGTTATTTCTTTATCTCCACTAGCTATGTTTGTGATTTATAGGATTTGATCACAATATAATTTGGTGAAGATAGTTAACTATGAAATTATATTTCTTTGCAACATTATCACAATCTAATTTGATTGTATATCAGATGTGTAAGGTGTAGATTGCTCCACATAATGTTTATGTGTAAGGTTTATATTCATTAGAGAGAGTTTAGAGTGCATGGCAAAGATCTTGAAATGCATGTGCACCATCTTGTAGTAAAGAACCAACAAAAAATTTGACTTTGACATATTCCTAACATCCTACCATTTTTTTTTGGGGACTATTGGCTAATTCCTAGCAAATGCTTGGCTTAAGGCTTTATAAACTTGTCAAAGTTACATGCATCAATTCAATATTGATAGATCAATTGTATCCCTTTTCCTAAAATTCTAATTAACTTAGTAATATACCAATAATGTGTTGATGCATTATGCCTCTAACATAGTTCAAAATATTTTCATTTATTTTTTGATGAGAAATGTATTTTATTTAGATAAGGCATAAAGTATTTAATGTGTGTTCAAAGCTTTGCCTGCTATTTTATGATATCTATTTTTGTAATTATAAGGGTGGATATATACCTTTTAAACAAATGTGACAAATGACTATTTAAGTTGTTTGATGTTCAAATTTGAATTCTACTGACACAGACTTATGTACTTATGTCTTGTATATGAACATATTCAAAACATGCACATGTAGGGATAATGTCCACGAATTCACCTGACAACATATCTATGAAATAAAAATTTTAATGCATGAATTATGAACATTACCATTTTTTTCATTCAAATGGTTTTATCTTATTTATTCTGTACTTTCTCTAAATATGATAATCATGAACACATTTACAAATCTCCATATCATTCCATAAAAGCACAAACACTACTTTTTTTTTAATTTTTTAATTTTTTATGGAGGATTTTATATCATCCACAAAGAACTTTTAGCTACTAAATATGGAAGCATGAGCCTTTAGGTTGAATCCTCTTCAATTGAGAGCCAATGATTGAGGGGTAGAACTAATATGTTTTGACATCATCTACTAACTCAAAAGTAACAACTACACTTAATTCACATATTTGCTCAATAGTGTCAAAATGTGACAAATCAACTAAATGAAATATGTTTATTTATGTAGACATGTGCATGGATTGAGCAAAAGACTAAATACAGTTTTTATTTCCCTATTTTCAAAAACTTTAACATAAAAATAAATGTAAGTTCAAGATCTTTTTTGTTCTCTATTATTTATAATATTTAAATAGATTATTTTGATAAATGTAATAAATGTAAGGTTATGATCATTTTTTACCCATCATTTATGACTATTTTAAAAATATTGTTTCAAAATATAATTAATACATATCAAGAATTTTTTGTTTCATTTCATTTATGACTAGTTAAATGATATTGTCTTGAAAAATGAAAAAAAAAGATCTTTTTGATCTTATGTTAATTTCAATGATCCATATATGTATTTGCTTAAGTGCTCCTCAATAAGGGAATATAAGTTTTCGACTTAAGCAATGATATTTCAAGAGACCTTGAAGTTTCAACAAAATGTTAAATTTCTTGTTTGCTAAATAACCATGTTAAAGTGAATTATACTTTTTTAATATTGCAAAAGACATATTTTTGTTAGTTATAGAAAAATTTGTAGTGGGAAAATAAAAATATAATATATTTTTTGCACATGTCATAATCATGTATTTATTGTAAGTTTTACTCTAGAATCCATTTGATGATAGGGAATGTTTTAATTTCCACCATATCTTTTTATTCATCTGATACTCCTCATTACAAAACCCCTTTTAATCTAATGATTATATATAAATCAAATATATATCATCATAATTTTATATCCTTTCATGTGACACAAACTTTTTAAAATTTTGATTGTATTTAGAAAAAACAAAAAATCATATGACCACTAAAAGTTTAGAACCTGACCACAAACATGCACATATACATATCCTTAGAAAAATCATTTAGATCTTCTTTACTTAATAATTATATATAAATCAAATATATATCATCATAATTTTATATCCTTTCATATGACACTCTTTTTAAAATTTTGATTGTATTTAAAAAAACCAAAAATCACATTCTATATCTAAATCAAATATAGATCACCATGACACACTCTTTTTAAAATTTTAATTTTATTTAAAATAAATAAAAAAAAGAAAAAACCATATGAGCACCAAAAATTTAGGCCCACACTTGTGGTCAGGGCCTAAATTTTCGGTAGTCATATGGTTTTTTTTTCTAATTTTTTATCGCATCTGGTGCTATTACCGAAGATGGAGCATTTAAAGGCATACATACGTAGGGAGTGATGGGCATTGCGTACAGCCTGTTGGATACGCGCTGCCATTAAAAATACCCTTTCTGTGATGTTTGTTGTAGTTCTGTTATTCGTAGTTCGAGTAAACGGTTAGGCTGAGTTTAGGATAAGTTGATGTGATCGTCTCATCTACATATCTAGCTAAGTTTAATTGAAAATTTGGATTGAAATGGGCGATGTGATGAAGCATCCATATTTTCCAGAGGAGCTTCAGCTACCTGGCTATGTTCCCATTTTCTTCACCCAATCTTACATTGTGGGTGTCTATATGGCTGCCTCCTCTTTGCTTTTTCTATTAACTTGGATTTTATCAGGTATGATTTTTTATCCCTTAACTTTATCTGGTCATGTTTTATTAGCTATATTGATCATGAGAATACCTAGTTACTTGTTTGTTTCCACAATTTAGAAAATCAACGCGCTTTTCAAAACCCAAAATAGCTCAAAACAGTTTGAAGATTACTCAGAAATTTTGACACACAGAAATTACACGAACTCTAGAGATCTGTCTGCATTTTTTCAAGATTTGTAGGTGTTGATTACTACTAAGTGATGTCCCCAAGTGAGCTCTGATGCTGATCTCTATTGGGAATCGTTTTTGATTTTATTGGTTTGAATTTTAATTATTTTATAATATTCCATCAGAGCCAGTAAGCCTCCTGGGTGTGTGGGACTCTTTTTGGAGAGCAATGTGACTTATTCACTTTATTTTATGTATATAGATCAAATTCTGTGCTACCTCGCGAACCGATCCTTGCCAATCTACGGACAACATGAGATCCTTTAAGTTTTAAGTTTTGTAGTCATTGGAGCCCGTGTTATGCGCAATCCTCTTACACTCTGAGATTCAGCTTCTTAGCATTCTGGACCCCCTTACCTTCATGTGCATCTTGATATTCTCTGAAAATGGTGTATGCCTTGATGTAGGCATTATGGGACTTTGGCCTTACGAAACATGTATGCAGCTAAGTAATTTTGATCTGGTGAGGTTTGGTGCTCAAGGGTTCATGTCTACATAGATCTGAAATAACTGAACATATGCTAACTTATCGGATTTGTAGTCAGTGTACAATGACTATTATTATGCTTCGATAATATTGGTTATCCAACTATGTATTAATTGTTTGTTGGTTTCGGGTAGTTATAAGCGTTGGTTGGTTGACGGTTGTGTCCTTGGCAACTGTCGGATCTTTTAAATACATTGTGTATCGTCTAGGAGAGTAGTATGATCTAGTTGGATTGACTCAGATCCTTGGCTGACCATCATTGGTCTTCTTCTGTAATAATTTCATGTGCGAATAAAGACATATGTTAGGTTTTACGCATGTATCTGGTATGCTTTGTCATCTTTATTATTAATTCATATATTTAATTTATCAGACAGAGCACTAAACTTGATTTAGCTCTAGCTATACATCAATGCACATAGGATAAGTGTTCATATGGCCCATTATATTCAAATGGGTCAGTTCTCCTAACAATTATAAGTGGGACAAAGATTTACGCATAAAAGTAAACACCATCGCATAAATCATAGGGCACATCATGTCATAAGTATTCATGTTCAACACGTCCATCTGTATTCATACATGTAACTATCTTTACATATGGTTAAAAACTTAAATGCATCCCATAGTCTTCTATCTCATACTCTTGTGATGCCTTATATATCTTTGATTTTCAATTACCTTTTCTTACAATTTTAGTTTGGCATATATAATATATAAATCCACAATGTGGCATGTGCTAAAACCTGTTGGAAACTGCAGTGTGCCCTGTTCTTGACCTACAGTACTGCCAAGAACTCTGTGTTTAGTCTGTCTGCTTCTAATGCGTAATGAAATGTCTTGCTAACAATCCGAATGCTAATCTGGGCTTATTGTGACATGCGAATTTAAATCCAAGTTGCAGAGAAATTCTCTAGCAGTAGGTATGCAAAGGCCAGGCAATCTCAGTTACATAATTGTGGAAGGAATCCAATAGTTTCACCTCTGGTTACCCATAAAGAGGGTTATCTCTACCGGATTGGAAATTGTCTTAAAAATTAAAACCCATATGGTTTTCTCCAATTTATACATGTCAGACATTAGGCTAGTTAAGTCATTCTTCAATAGGCTGACTGAAGCAAACCAGAGAAGTTCTGTGTGGACATGATTTGTACTCTGGTCACATTTTTGCAATCGTGTAAATTTTTTATGTTGGGCATTGTCCAAGGTATCTAGCTTTTATATTTTGTGTGTACTGAACATCATAGTATATAGACTTGGATTGGGGAGGTCTATTTTAGACTTTGATTCAGATTTGTGAAATGTCTTGGTAAAGACATGGGAAAAGAAAACATCATATACAACAAATCTAATGGGTCCTGCTCTGATTTCTACGGTCTTGTCCAGATTTGCTTAGTCTTGGCAGAGATTTGCTGATATTAGCAAGTCAAACCAGTTTGGTTCATATTGTCTGACTCGGACTTTTGAGTAATGGCCAAGAATCCTCAAATTTCTTTACTCATACCATAATTTAGCACCTTTTTATGTTTCAGGGTGAACTTCCTCAATATTTTATATACCAATGGCTGTACAAGTAAGGTCACTCCCCACTCCCCAACCCCCCCATCCCAAGTTTGTGTGGTTAAACCTTTTTTGCAGCTACTTGCCCAATTAGTTTTTATATTGGAAGTTTAGCATCTTGCTTTATGACTAAATTAACATGAAATTCTTTTATACAGCTTGTAGTTGCTTGGAGTCAACTAGAGGCAAAATACATCCCTCACTTTGTTTTGGAACATTTTTACATACTACTAATGTAACAAGTGGCACAACTTTTTGGAAATTGTCAATGTTTGCTCCTCTTAGAATCTCATCTTGTCTAAAAAGTTAATGAGTTTCAGATGATAGATGGTATCATAAACAGCAGCTTGATTCTCAGTTATTATGACATCCTATCAAGGCCGTCCTTGAGGCTAGAGGTAGCATTAATGCCTGTCATTATTTAGATTCTAATAAATTTGCTAATGTCTGAGCACTTATATGAAACTGGAATGGAGATAAATTCAGTCTTTGCCTATGCCATTTGATGTGGCATGAATCATAATCTTTTTTTATTAGAACCAAAGACTCTCAGAGTTTCTTTGTCTCCATATCTAGACACTTATAGTCTTTTAGATGGGGAGGATCTACACAAGAAAAGTACTGAGGATCAAGAAAGTTCCAATTCGCTTACTGATTAACTGAATATTTTATCTTGTAATAGATTTTGCCATCAAATATGCTTAGAATTTCGTCAAAGGCTTCTATGTCAGCTGTATCTGGGACAATTATGACACTAGATATGATCCAATGAGAAGTTGATATGATTTTTATGTTGTTGCATTCACAGAGGATGCCTGTCATATTCTTCTATTATGTGCCTATCCTCTATTCTTGTTGAAGTTTAATGAATGGATGGATGTTAATACGTCAACCTTAGACACTGCTTGAGTTGCTTACTTATCAAAGCATGAATCCAGTTTAGTCTGATATTCAGTAACATTTGGGCAGTAGCTTCAACCTTTATCTGCTGGCACAAAATCATAAATTTTGTTATGGGAAAGTTTCATCCTCGGTTTTACTTTGTTATTGATAGAATATGGAGAAACATTTCAAAAACTATTAATATGCACTATTGTGCATGCAAAATTGGCTTTTTCCACATTTGGAGCAACAAATTCTGTACTTGTGGAAATTGTCTTAAGGACCTTGCATGATTTGCCTGGCCAGTTTCTGAACAGTTTGTGGGGTATATTCATTGCCATTGCTTCCATCTTTTGTCAAGCTGAATTCTGGTGGAGCATGTCTTGAAAATAAAGGTTTAAGTAGGGAAGGGGGGCACTATTAGAAATGTTAAAGAAAAGGTATATTTGGCACGTGGAGCTAGATGTATGAGAAGTGCTAAAGTGAAGGTATTTTTGGTATGCTGAGCTAACTCTGGGTTGGATTAAATACCTGTATTGGGAGACAAATGTTATGGAAGGTGATTCTGTTATTTTGCAATCTCTACACCTTAGATTATTGACCACTGAGATAACAACTCTTAAGCACCATTTTTTCCAATCTTGAACTTTTGTAAGGTCAAGCATCCAGTTGATACTAGCAGTTTCTTGATTTGATTGGGAAAGCCCAACTGGATCAAGTAGATTCCAAGTGTGTGGTTCGTTATTACCCTTCCAAAATGTGACATGGCTTTAGCCTGATATGTGGCATGCACTGGATTCTGGTGAAGTGAGTTGGAAATAGTGTATCTAATGTTGGGTTGTAAAGGGAAGGAAACAAAAAAATTAAGAAGGCCAATACTCTCATGCATTTTTCAATGCATCAACCAACCTCATTCCTGTCCATTACATTCATCAAATTATTCTGCCATTCATACAGAAATCAAAATATTCATTTGTGACATTATTTACATTGACATGATGTGAAATTAGAGGAGGATATAAAGACTTATCCATATTGGGTTTCAGGAAGTGTAAATATGTGATGGTGGGCTTTATTCGTTAAAACTTACAAGCAACTTATAAAGGTGCTTAATAAATGAGAGTGGATGCTTGGTCCCTATTATACTCTGTTACAGATCCAAAGGCCAGGCGATTCCAGTTACTCAGGGAGTAAAGCTACTTTGGCAAAACTCTTGTCAGTCTCACCTACAGCTATCTAGGAATAGGATTTGCGCTACCTGAGTGAACTTTGGCTCAAAGACATTCAGATGGTTTTTCCACTCAAACTTAGCTGTTATGTGGGTAGTTTTGCCATTCTTCAATAAGTTGACTGATAAAACCCAGAGAATTTGTGTGTGTACATGATTTCTTATTTATTCACACATTTCTGCTATTATGCTAAGTATAATATCTCCTATTTTGGTTATCAATTGGTATATCTAGCTTCTGTCTTTTGCTTTAACTCAAAATTGTTGGAATTATGAGATTAAATCCATTACAATGAAATTTGATTTTATGCCACACAAATTTGAAAATTAAGTTGTATGTCGATACAAAACAATCCACATTGAATTCTTAATTTTGTAGAATGTTAAATGCAGAAAATAGAATGAACAAACCACAATAAACACAGATTTATGTGGAGAAACCCTTGCAGGAAAGAATTCCACTAGCAACAGAGGCCAAGAAATATTACTACTTCAATATTTGAGTATAAATATTCTTCCTCAATGCTCAGCAACTTGTAAACACAATCGTTCTTCAGACTTGCAAACTACACTCTGAATCATGACCATTGTCTTCCCCCAACACACATATTTATAGCTCTCCAACTTGGGCATCCAAAACCATCGGGAATGTGAATTGAAGAGTCACATGTGTTCCTTGACCTTCCAAACCTTTCCCTCCAAAAAATCCATGCCCAAGTTGAGAAGATAAGCTTGTCACTTATGATATGTCAATTCTAGAATATGAGCAGTCACTTTATCCTCAAAGCTAGGTGTCCCATTTTGTCGAACCAAAAAGCACAAAAATATGGAATTTCAACAGTCACTTGATTTTCCTTTTCCTCTCCTAGGTGTCCACCTTTGGAAGGGATAATCAATTTACAATTTTATTTAATTTACAGTTGCTTATTAACCTCACTTTCAGTGATGAATATATTTACAATAAGCTTTGGGAGATAATTATTTATCCCCTAGCACCTTATGTGTCTATGTACACTTTCCAAAGATGTTGGAATTCAATAAAATAGTTTATAAAGGATTTACAAGGTGAATGGCACCTTAATCCTAACGAAAATCACAGTAGACAGACATGAACTTGGCAGTCCTATTTTGGACTCGGATTCCTACATGACAAAAATCTCTGCAAAGGCTTGGGCAAACTAAAAAACATTAAATATCCTACAAAGTTTCATCAGTACCCTACAAGATTCCACATCCTCCAATTCAATCTCCCAGAGCTTCTCAAACCATTCATGAATCTAGTAAGAAG